>CAUYUJ010002525.1:346068-349419 GCA_963575745.1 Prorocentrum cordatum
AAGGGCGCTTTCGGCCGCAAGGCTTTCGGTGGCCATGGCGGAGCCAGTCGCCCTCGTTTGCTTCTTGGAAGCCCAGCGATAAAGATAAGCACGCACAATGGGGCAAGAACCCTCTAGGTTCGATTCGCCGATGAAGGTGGCCATGCCTCGCTGCGGCGGCTTGCCCTTGGACGAGTCGCCGCGCGTGTACACGCAGATTTTGGACGGATCCATGAGCCCAAAATAAAAAGCCACCCCCCCCCCCCCCCCCTATGTCTTCAAGCGTTCTTGTTGGCCTCAAGGAGGGTGGACACTGTTGCAGACTGCACCTTGGGCGCAGTGGAACTACGCGCAAAAGCGCCGCGGGGGCAGGTCTGATCTGCGCGCCAGACCTGTTCGCCGAGAGCGGCTCGCAGCGCGGCGCGCCCCGGCTCTGTCGCAGGAGCGTTGGGCTGACGGGCCCGGCGGGGCGGAACGGATATCAGCGCCAGGGAACGACAGCGCTCCCCCTGGTCCAAAGATACCCACGGAAGCTTCACAGAGACGTGCAAACCGCAGAACGTGAAGTCGTCTTTCTGCTGGGAGCCCCACTGAAGGGGTAGCGAATCCATCATATCCCAAAACTTCCCTTCTCCTGCCAACAACGCGTCGTCGACATAAAGCCCGACAAAACCTGTGAGACGGTCGTCTTCAAAGTGAAGAAACACGCTCGGGTCCCAAACGGACTGTTGAAAGCCACGCTCGAGGAGGAGACGGCGCATGTGGAAGAACCACGCGCGCGGTGCTCGGCGGAGACCGCGCAACGCCTTCCCCCTGCGCAACCTCCATACGAATCCGGACCGGATTGGTGCGCTCTTGGGAGGCACAACGAAGACGGGAGAACTGTCGTAGGCCGGATCAGCGTCGGTCTCGGCCTGCAGGAACGCTTTTCGGGCGCCCCACGCTTCCGGCGCCCATCTGCGCAAGGCAGCCAGCCACAAAAGAAATCTGACAGACTTCCTGTTGAGCGCAGGGGAATCAACGACGCGATGTTCAGAACCTGGTTCGAAACAGCCCTGCACCACCAAACGTGCTTTAGCCTCTCCTTCCTTGGCCGTGCACACAAACCTAGAAGGAACGGCGGTGGCCCCAGGTGGCAGGCGCACTCCTGAACATTCTGCGGGGGTGTAGATCAGGGGGTTTAGATCGTAAAAGTTTTTGCCTATGAAGATGTCGATGATGATCATCGAATTCGCCACTGTGATCAATCCATCCGTTCGTCCATCTACCCATCCACATCCATCCTTTTACATGTGCGCCGCCATCAGAAATCGTCCATCCACCCAACCGCCCATCCACCCATCCACCCGCCCATGCGTATTCCCTCCATCAATTTTCGATGCCGTCTTCCACCCATCCTTCAATCCTGCTCTTCTTCCGCCCATCCTTCCATTGCCATTTCGGCCCCCTGGCATCGCGCTGGCTCATCATCACCGAGAGTGGCGCAAGCCTCCTCGGATGTGGGCGCCTCGCCCCGGCGGCATGTGGGCGCCTCACCCCGGCGCCTCACCCCCGCAGCCGCCGCCGCGGCAGCCACAGCAGCAGCAGCAGCAACAGCACCCCCAGCAGCAGCCCCGGCAGCAACCCCAGCAGCAGGACGCGAAGCCCAAACTCGGCTCCGGGGCGAAGGTCGGCGACTGGGACGAGGAGGAGGAGGAGGAAGAGGGGGGGGGGGAGGGGGAGGAGGAGGGGGGGGAGGGGGAGAGGGGGGGGAGGTCGGCGACACGACGACGACGACGACGACGCTGGCGCGAAGGTCGACGACGACGACGACGACCGCGACGACTACGAAACAACGAAGGTCACGACGGGCTCCATCCCGCTCTTCAAGCTGCCCCGAGTGCGTCTCTCGGAGGCCGCCGCGCTTCGAAAGGAGAAGAAGGAATCTGGAGAGAGAGGAGGAGGAGGTGGAGGAGGAGGGGGTGGAGGAGGAGGGGGAGGTGGATCGTCGTTACCCCCAGGAAGCCTCGGGATGGGAGGAGGAGAGGCGGAGTAGGAGACGGAGGGCGGGGAGGAAGAGGAGGAGGGGGAGGGGTGGAGGAGGGG
The DNA here is from genome assembly GCA_963575745.1 of Prorocentrum cordatum. Taxonomy (NCBI): domain Eukaryota; class Dinophyceae; order Prorocentrales; family Prorocentraceae; genus Prorocentrum; species Prorocentrum cordatum. The sequence continues at coordinate 348,133 of CAUYUJ010002525.1, forward strand.
GGAGGAGGAGGGAGAGAGAGGAGGGGGAGGTGGAGCGATTAGGACGATGAGGAGATGAAGAGGAGGAGGAGGAGGAGGAGGAGGAGGAGGAGGAGGAGGAGGAGCGATTAGGACGATAAGGAGATGAAGAGGAGGAGGGGGAGGAGGAGGAGGAGGAGGAGGAGGAGGAGGAGGAGGAGGTGGTGGTTGGGAGGACCACCATATCCTCATCCTCCTCATCTGTCGCGTGCTCCTCGCCCTTCCTCCTTCCTCCTTCCCTTCGTCAGCCTCATCCTCCTTCCTCCTCATCCACCTCCTTCCTCCTCCTCCTTCTTCCTCCTTCCTCCCGCCCGCGCGTCCCATCAGCCTCCTCCTCCGCCCTCCTCGCCCTTCGCATACTCCTCATCGCCACCCCTCTCCCAGGTGCCCCCCCCCCTCCCCCCTCCTCCGTCCTCGTGCTACATCCTGCTCCTCCTCCCTCCTCCGCCCTCGTGCCCCAGCGAGGCCCTCGAGTTCCTCGGCGACGACTGGGGCGCGACGGCGTCCGCCTTGCTCTCGAACCCAGGCAACTGCGCGCTGCTCTGGATGGCGACGCGCGTTCGGCCCGATTTCAAGATCACCGAGATGCGGGTGGAGACCTACGCGGACTTGTACAAGCGCTTCAAGGCTTGAGGCTTGAAGCACTTGTGCAGTTGTCCGCGGGCCCCCACCCGCGCCTCCCAGGCGGCTGCCGACCGCCGCGACAAGAACAACCCGCAGGAGCACAAGAAAGTGCTCGGCGCGCTGGAGAGCGCGCAGCTGCCGTGGCAGGACGCCCGCGCGTTCGGGATGGCCAAGGAGTTTGGCTTCCAGGAGCTGGGGGGGGGCCACGACAAGGAGGGGGGCGATGGCGAAGAGAGAGAGGACGGGGAGATGATGGGGGATGATGCGGAGGAGGAAGAGGGGGATGATGGCACCGCCAAGCCCCGAAGACGTCGTCGTCGTCGCGTTGTCGTCGCCGCCCCCGCCAACCGCAGGATGATTGGCTTCTCAAGAAGGGGGGGCCGAAGGCGCCGCCGCTGGGGCAGCGCGAGCAGGGGCAGCCTGCGCCCACCTTCACGGGTGAAGTCGTGACGCCTGGCCCAGTGATCGAGGACGCCACGGCGACGGAGCCCGCGGCGGCGCCGCCGCCGCCCAACGCGCTTGCCATCGGCAGCGGCGTGACGCCCGAGGCGATGATGCAGATGATGCAGCAGATGACGCAGATGCAGCAGAAGCAGCAGCAGCAGCAGCAGCTCGAGATGCAGCAGCAGCAGCAGCAGCTCGAGA
>CAUYUJ010002525.1:349519-364519 GCA_963575745.1 Prorocentrum cordatum
CTCGCAGTGGCGCGCATGCCTCGCGAGAGTCGCTTCGGGCGGTGAGCGCGCAGCCCACATGCACCGAAGTGGCGCTCGCCTGCGGCCGATCCAAGCATGAGGAGAGGGCAACCCGCCCCCGCGCCCGCCCCTTCCCCGACGGGGCGATCCAGGGGATTCGGGATCCCAACCACCATAAAGTTCGCATCCCCCCCAGCCCGATCCCCATAGGTCGGGCTGGGGTCCGTGGTGGCTGCGGGGGTGGGTTGTCTGTCCTCTCTTCAGGGCCAGCGCAGCGCGCTCCGCCACGTCCCCCCCTCCTCCTCCTCCTCATCATCGTCTTATTATTATTAGTATTATTATTATTATTTCTCCTCTTCCTCCTCCTCCAATTCCTCCATTCCCCCCCCTCACCTTTCACCCCCCCCCCCCCCCCCTTTCCTCCCCCCCCCCCCCACCCGCCCCCCCCCCCCCCCCCCCCCGCACACCTCCCACTCCCCCCCCACCCCCCCCCTCTTCCACCCCTTCCTCACCCCCCTCGTCCTCTTCTCTAGATGTAACTTTTTTTTCTTCGCAGGCGCGACCCCGAGATTCACATGTGCTGGCGTCGAGCAAGGAGGCCCATTCGCTAGGGGCACCCCCCCAAAGTCGCTTGCCACAAAGGAGCGGATGGACTCTCAAGCCGAAGCGCTTTCATAGAACCTCCAAGGTAGCCCGAAATGGTTTAGCTTAGTGAGCGAGTTTGGCGCTCGCCTACGGCCGATCCGAGCCCGAGGAGAGGGCAGCCGCCTCCGACCCCCCCCCACCCCCCCCCCCCCCCCCCTCCCGCGCCCAGGGGGCAAGGCCGCCCCGCGAGGGCGGGGGGGGCCGCCCCTTATGTTCCACCCGTTTCACCATGGGGGAGGGGGGCGAAGAGGCAGAGGAATAGGATGATGATGAGGGGGAATAGGAGGAGGATGCGGAGGGGGAGGAGGAGGGGCAGGAGGAGGAGGAGGAGGAGAGCCATCTCGGGGCGAGCGCCTGCACGCCCCATGGGCCACTGAGCGGCGCGCGCCGCTTCCCCTTTCGCCCCTGCGCCCCAGGGGGCGAAGGGCGCGGCAATGTTGCTGTGCGACGCGCCGCATTCGGACACCCATGTATGTGTCATGTCTACCATCCTTCCTTCCTTCAACTCATCGGGCCCACCCCCCCGCCCCCCCCCCTCCCCCCCCCCCTCCATCATCTGTATTCCTCTCCCCCCCCCCCCCCCCCCCCCTCCCCTCCTCCCCCCTTCCTCACCCCCATCGATCGTCGATGAGAGTTCCAGCGCACCAGCGCGAGCGAAGTCCTCCTTACCCATCCTCTTCTCTGAGCTGTAGCTTTTTCTTCGCGGCGAGGCCGAAGCCATTGCCCCTGGGAGGCCCAGGCCGACCCCGAGATCAAACTGTGGACGAGGCCGAAGCCATTGCCCCTGGCGTCGAGCAAGAAGCCAAATCGGTAGGGGTATCCCCCCACAGTCGCATGTTACAAAGGAGCGGATGGACTCTCGATTCGAAACGCTTTCATGTATTTAGATTTGTCCCAACCATCCTGTGGTGTTGGGTCCTCGTTGTGAAGAGACGGTGCCCCGCGTCCTTCTCCTCCTCCTCCTCTCCTCCTCCTCCTCCCCCTTCTCCCTCCCCATTGCCTATGCCCTCCGCGTGTCTCTGTTTCGGCACATCCTTCACGCGTTCCGTGGCCCCATAGGGAGCTCAACCGAAGGCCCCAGTGGCAGGGTCCGCATGGCGGCCCCGCATTTTGGCGCACCCCTCACACGGTTCGTGGCCCCATAGGGAGCTCCACCGAAGGCCCCAGTGGCAGGGTCCGCATGGCGGCCCCGCCCCCTTGTGGCGCACCCCTCACACGGCGCGTGGCCCCATAGGGAGCTCCACCGAAGGCCCCAGTGGCAGGTTCCGCATGGCGGCCCCGCATTTTGGCGCACCCCTCACACGGTTCGTGGCCCCATAGGATTCCAGAAAGCGGCCCCAGTTCAGGGTCCGCATGGGGGGGGTTGTCCGCCCGCCGCCATTTTTGGGCGCACCCCTCACACGGTTCGGGGCCCCCATAAGGAGCTCCACCGAAGGCCCCAGTGGCAGGTCCGCATGGCGGACTCCCGCATATTTGCGCACCCCTCACACGTTCAGTGGCCCCATAGGGAGATCCACCGAAGGACCCAGTGGCAGGGTCAGCGATGGCGGCCCCGCATTTTGGCGCACCCCTCACACGGTTCGTGGCCCCATAGGGAGCTCCACCGAAGGCCCCAGTGGCAGGGTCCGCATGGCGGCCCCGCCCCATTTTGGGGCACCCCTCACGCGGCTCGTGGCCCCATAGCGAGCTCCACCGAAGGCCCCAGTGGCAGGGTCCGCATGGCGGCCCCGCATTTTGGCGCACCCCTCACACGGTTCGTGGCCCCATAGGAGTTCCACCGACGGCCCCAGTGGCAGGGTCCGCATGGCGGCCCCGCTCCATTTTGGCGCACCCCTCACACGGTTCGTGGCCCCATAGGGAGCTCCACCGAAGGCCCCAGTGGCAGGGTCCGCGTGGCGGCCCCGCTCCATTTTGGCGCACCCCTCACGCGGCTCGTGGCCCCATAGGGGGCTCCACCGAAGGCCCCAGTGGCAGGTTCAGCATGGCGGCCCCGCTCCATTTTGGCGCATCCCTCACACGGTTCGTGGCCCCGTAGGGAGCTCCACCGAAGATGATGCCCACAATTGCGGTATTAACAATTGCTTATGGTTGGGTCTTTCGCCAGGCTAATTTCTTGAACAAGCAGCGCCTCGTTCGAGCCATGTCCTGAAATTTGCCTTCGGAGTGCTCTCGGATGACTTCCCAGATGGCTCCACGAGGAGGGGGGGGGAGGAGCAGGAGGAGGGGGGATGAGAAGGAGGAGGAGGGGGGAGGCCGGGCCCTGGCAAGCGGCGGGGCGGCCGCGGACCGTCGGCCTGGCCAGCGGCAGCGCTGATCGGCGGGGCGGCCGCGGACCGTCGACCCGACCCCAAGAGGGACGGACAGGGGACCGACCACGACGACGACGACGACGACGACGACGACGACGACGTCGAAGACGACGGCGACGACGACGACGACGGCGACGACGAGCGAAAGCGAGAGCGAGAGGTAACGACAGCAGACCCACGAAGTGCACGAAGTAGGCCACGAAGGGCGACAGCGGGGACACGAAGGGAATGCGTATGGGGCCACGAAGAGCGCGAACGAGCGGGGGCCACGAAGGGCAGATAATGCGGGGCCACAGAAGGCAACGATTGGGCCACTGAGGGTAGCAACTGGGCCACGTAGGACAATGAGAAGGACACAAATGGCGACAGCGGGGCCACGAAGGGCATGCACATGGGGCCACAACGGGCACGACTCCTGGGTGCCTGGGTGTCGGGAGCGCGGCGCTTTGGCAAATTGCAAGAAATTCCAACGCAAGGCCATTCTTCAGTAAGTTGCAAGCAAGTCTCCCGGGAGAGCGATTCCTGAATGAATTGTAAAGAAGTCCCAAGCGAGAGCGCGATTCCTCAATAAAATGCGAGGAAGTCTCGGGTGGGAGCGGGGGTCCTGGCTAAATTGTAAGGAAATCTAAAGCGGGAGCCGTTGTTGTTGTAAACCGGGGACCAGGGGACCAGTTTGAGCAGGAAGACTTCCCCTGCCAAAAAACAGGGTGCGAGCGTCGAGGAGCACACTTTGATTCAGAAAAAACAGTATGCACCGGCGGGGGGGATCAACAATAATTATTCTTCAGAAGTGAGAGTTCAACAGCAACAACAACAACAACAACAACAATTACTAGCACGTGGGGACACTCCGTTCTCACCAGTGCCAGGGTTTTCATAGGAGGCGGGCAATACCCCCACTTTGTGGGGGGGGCGGTTCAAGCTCTACCAAATTTCCAAACGACTCTTCGCCACCACCCACACCCAGCTTCCCGCCCTATGACGCTCGGACACTTCACTTCGTGGCATGCGGACGACCGTGGCTACTATTCAGGGCCCGCGGCCGACGACGACGGCGTGCGCGCGCGAAGAAAAAACGAATGTGTCCCGCATGGTATTATTTGACAGGGATGATGGCCCTGGCAGGTGCGCAACCGTTGTCGCAGAAGTTCGAAAAAAGTTGCTCGCAAAAGCCCGTTTGACAGAAATGTTTAAAAAGTGTTGGTTTTCCTACGAATCCGCAAGAGCGCGCGGGATGAGATTTTGACATTTTTTTGTTGAAAACCATTGGTTTTTTGATGTTTTTATGTTAAAATCGCTCAGAACACTAAGCTTTTGGAAGGATTTCGTCTTGCGCGCGCGAATGTCCACTTTACCTTATTTTTTACAAGGGATTCTTGAAGTTTGGTTATGTTAGAACAAGAAATGTCCACTTTAGCTTATTTTTTGCAAGGGAAAACCGATCGTAACAACACAACCGGATCCGGACTCCCCCGTTTTGCCTGAGACTTCCTCACGAAAATGATGAAAATGTGCTGCGGCCTAGGCGCGGCGGGGGGGTCGTGCACCAGGGGCCCCAACAATAATTATTCTTTAGAAGTAATAATGTTCAACAACAACAACAACAACAACAACAACAACAACAATTACTAGCACGTGGGGACACACCGTTCTCACCAGTGCCAGGGTTTTCATAGGAGGCGGGCAATACCCCCACTTTGTGGGGGGCCGGTTCAAGCTCTACCAAATTTCCAAACGACTCGTCGCCACCACCCACACCCAGCTTCCCGCCCTATGACGTTCGGACACTTCACTTCGTGGCATGCGGACGACCGTGGCTACTATTCAGGTCCCCGCGGCCGACGACGACGGCGTGCGCGCGCGAAGAAAAAACGAATGTGTCCCGCATGGTATTATTTGACAGGGATGATGACCCTGGCAGGTGCGCAACCGTTGTTGCAGAAGTTCGCAAAAGTTGCTCGCAAAAGCCCGTTTGACAGAAATGATTAAAAAGTGTTGGGTTTCCTACGAATCCGCAAGAGCGCGCGGGATGTAATTTTGACATTTTTTTTTGAACAACCATTGTTTTTTTGATGTTTTTATGTTAAAATCGCTACGAAAACTAAGGTTTTGGAAGGATTTCGTCTTGCGCGCGCGAATGTCCACTTTACCTGATTTTTTGCAAGGGATTCTTGAAGTTTGGTTATGTTAGAACAAGAAATGTCCACTTTATAGTGTTTTTTGCAAGGGAAAACCGATCGTAACAACACAACCGGATCCGGACCCCACCCGTTTTGCCTGAGACTTCCTCACGAAAATGATGAAAATGTAGCTGCGGCCTAGGCGCGGCGGGGGGGTCGTGCACCAGGGGTCCCAACAATAATTATTCTTTAGAAGTAATAATGTTCAACAACAACAACAACAACAACAACAAACAACAACAACAAACAACAACAACAACAACAACAATTACTAGCACGTGGGGACACTCCGTTCTCACCAGTGCCAGGGTTTTCATAGGAGGCGGGCAATACCCCCACTTTGTGGGGGGGCCGGTTCAAGCTCTACCAAATTTCCAAACGACTCTTCGCCACCACCCACACCCAGCTTCCCGCCCTATGACGTTCGGACACTTCACTTCGTGGCATGCGGACGACCGTGGCTACTATTCAGGGCCCCGCGGCCGACGACGACGGCGTGCGCGCGCGAAGAAAAAACGAATGTGTCCCGCATGGTATTATTTGACAGGGATGATGGCCCTGGCAGGTGCGCAACCGTTGTCGCAGAAGTTCGAAAAAGTTGCTCGCAAAAGCCCGTTTGACAGAAATGTTTAAAAAGTGTTGGGTTTCCTACGAATCCGCAAGAGCGCGCGGGATGAGATTTTGACATTTTTTTGTTGAAAAACCATTGGTTTTTTGATGTTTTTATGTTAAAATCGCTCCGAACACTAAGCTTTTGGAAGGATTTCGTCTTGCGCGCGCGAATGTCCACTTTACCTTATTTTTTGCAAGGGATTCTTGAAATTTGATTATATTAGAACAAGAAATGTCATTTTATAGTGTTTTTTGCAAGGGAAAGCGGGGGGGAACAAAACAACCGGATCTTGATCACATCGAATTACCTGAGGCTTCCTCACGAAAATGATGAAAATGTAGCTGCGGCCTAGGCGGCGCAGGGGGGCCGTGCACCAGGGGTCCCAACAATAATTATTCTTTAGAATTAATAATGTTCAACAACAACAACAACAACAACAACAACCACAACAACAACAGCAACAGCAACAACAACAACAACAACAACAACAACAACAACAGCAACAACAGCAACAACGACAACAACAACAACAACAACGACAAAACAAACAAACAAACAAACAAACAAAACTGCAGGTGGCTTGGGGGGGGTCAAGGGGAGAAACCCTCCTGAACACACAGAAAAAAACAGCGAAAGGGTTTTTGGGGGGGTCTGGGGGCGAAATAAACCCACTCCAACTGGGTTCGGCTTTTTGTTTTCCAAGAGGGAGGATGGGAACTGCCACTCCCTACTGGGATCTATCGTCAACGTCGTCGTCGTCGCCGCTGCCGCCGTCGCTGCCGCCACAATCGCTGGACCACCGAGCAATTCCCCGCGGCAACCGATGCGATGGGGGCGAAGAGCCGTCGGCAGATCAGGAATGGCCCGCGGAAGGGTCATTGAAACCCACGCCACCGCTGGGAGTGCCAGCTCCTTTCCCGCAGCCCTGTAGGCAATATTTTGATCCGCGCGCAGGGGGAGCAGAACTGGCAGGCAGAGGCGAGGGGGTCGGGTATCGACTCCGCAGACCACGAGCTGAGCGGCCGCCAAGCTGATCGGAACGTCCCTGCGCTGCTGCGCTGGTCGCTGGAGAATCCAGGTCTGCTACTCGCTCGTCTGGAGCAGCACCAGCCCCCGCAGCCGCATCGGGAGAGTGGCCTCGTCCCCGCAAGACGCACGCCGCTCCCAGCGGCGCGCCGCCGCGGCCGCGAGGCCACCGAGGAGGCCCGAGACCGGGGGACGGCGCTGTTCGTCGGAAGGCCCAGGCAGGGGAGTGAAAGCCCACGAGACACGAGACCGCGAGACCCCAGGGGTTCGCAAGGAGCCGGGAGCGAGGACGAGGGGAAGGGGGCGGGGAGGAGGGCACGGGAGGGGGAGGGAGAAGCGGGAGGAGGCGCAGGCAGATGGGGAGCAGGAGGACGGAGAGGTGGGAGAGGGCACAGGGGGGAAACGGTTCATTCTGCACGGGATGGAACTCTCTACCATCAGAGCTCTGCCGGAAGCGGCGCAAGACACTGGGTGAGTCGCTGCGCAACGCTGCACGACCTGCAAGGCGGCGGCAATACCTGAGACATCAAAGAAAATGCTACTGGTGAACCCTCACACTCTCTCCGCATCCCTCATCCCCTCCGATCGCATCCACTCGGGTCCTGCTTGCTGCCCTCTGCCTCCCGTCATGTGTCGCCCTTGTGCAATCCTCTCCCTTTAAGAAACCAGCCTGAAAGTATACACGGCTAAATCCGCCGACCCAGTCTGCGTCTGCGAGAGGCCCTTCGACGCGAGGCCAGCCCAACCCAAACTGAAGTACGACAGCCTCCTTTGAATCGTCGTCATCGCAAGGGAGATCGAACAAACAAAGGGGATCGAGCAATGTCGTAATTACGTCGAACGGAACACCCATTCCCTTTTTCCCTTCCCCGTCAGGGGGGGGGGTCACGGAGGGGTCCTGGGGGTGGAACTGGGGGGTTGTCCCCGGAGGTGGTGCCAGGGGTCCCGAGGGGGTCCTGGGGGGTCCTGGAGGTTGTGACCCGTCCCCCGCTGAAAGCTTTCCGCATCGGTTTTCGCCTCCCAGACGCCCGCCCTGGCCCCAGCCCTGGCCCCAGCCCCTGCCCCTGGCCCCGGCCTTGGCTCTGGCCCCAGCCCCCGCCCCGGTCTCTCTGCCGGCACCCCAGCCCCGCCCCCGACTGGCCACGTTCCAGGCCCCGTGCCGGGGGGTTGTGACCCCTCCCCCGCTGGGGGCTTTCCCCGTCGGTTTTCGCCTCCCAGACGCCCGCCACTGAGGAGACAGACGGCTCTCCTCCTCCTCCTCCTCCTTCTTCTCCTCTTCCTCCTCCTCCTTCTCCTCCCCCTCCTCCTCCTCCTCCTCCCCCTCCTACTCCGCGCCTCCTCCGCCTCCTCCTCCTCCTCCCTCCACCGCCCGTCAAGTTTCTCGAGTCTGTGGCAGGGTCATCAGCTCGTCGTTGTCGCTTGTCGTCGTGGTCGTCGTCGTGGTCGTCGTCGTCGTTACCGTCGTCGTCGTTATCGTCGTCGTCGTCGTCGTCGTCGTGGTCGTCGTCCTTCTGGGTCGGTGGCGCCAGCCGTAAGGCCTTCATAATTAAGCTTGACTGTTCTGTCAATACGTGCGCATGGGAAAAAATGGGAAGAACAACTGCATAAGCATTAGCTGTTGGAAGTCCGAACGGATTTCTTGGATTTGTGCCGGACACCGCTCTCTGGCGCGCGGAGCGCGACAGGGGCGGCGAAGGCGCCACCAGGGGGCTCCAGCGCCGAATCCGCGCGGAGCACCGAAAGATTATGTTCATGCAGTTTGTCATTTCGAGTTAAGCACATGCCCATTGAATGGTCAAGGTCTGCCCCCAACAGACGCGTAAAAGTCGAGACTGCTGTTCGGAGAAGTGTCTCCTTGCCGCTCGACTGGCGCCTCACATCAAGCTCGATGGGCTTCCCATACAGCTCGACACCGTCGAGTCTATGGATGACGAAATCCAGCACCACCTCTGAGCGGGCGTGTGGAGGCAGCTGGAAGGCAAGAACACGGGGACCATGACCAAGACTGAACGCGGAAACGTCGTGTCGATCTTGGTCATCGTCTAACTTGGGCAGCATCAACTCGTGTATCGTCTTCAAGAGTCGGCGACGGCCGGCATGGACCATCACCGAGATCGGCGTCGCAAAATCCCGCGACGTCTTGGTCATGGCCAGCGGGCCATCCTCCCATCGAGCGGCAGCCTCAGCAGCAAGGTGATATACGACGTTTGGGGAAACGCAACATGTCATCCAGTGAACCGTGCATCGTGACATCCCGCGTACGCGCGCGCGCCGCGGAGAAAAAGGTCGCACACTTGCTGAGCCCACTGTGATGCTCCACTCGACCCGTTCCCGCACCCCGTCCAGGCGAGCCTCGCGAGCCAGGCCCGTCTATGGAGGCGAATGAGGCCTCACCCCTGGATGGATGTAGACGTCGGAGGGCATCTCGTTGTGCTAGCAAATAATGTTATACGCTGGGCGAGGCGATCGACGTGCAATAACACGAATAGGACCGAGCCAAATGGGGAGAAGCACAAGAGTTGTTATCAGGTGGACAACACAAAACACTCTGGATGGGGCCCACCACAACCCGACAGGGCTTGAATTCGGCAAAGGAATATCCCAAGACGGTCCAAAAGAGCCCCGAGACAACCAGGAGGGAACCTGGAAAGCCCCAGCGGGCCGAGGGCCCCAAGGGAAGATGAGAAGGAGCCAGCAGAGGTGGGGAATCATGAAGAGGTAGGGGTGGATAAAGGGAACGAAGAGTGGGAGGACAACACATAGGAAAAGGAAGAGGGAAGATCAGGGAAGGGGGAACACGAGGGGAGGAGGAGCGGACGGAACGCCAGTCTAGCCGTGTCCCCCGCCAAGCGGTGTGTACCTTGAACCCGAGCTGGTGGCGGCTAAGAATCTGAATCTTCAGGGTTTGGTGACGTCGCAAGTCTGCGAAGAGCGAGGGCGAAATCCCGGGCTCCTCATCGACCCTAGAAGGATCTTGAATCGGAATTCATGGCGAATCTGCCTCGAGATCTTGATTTGCTCCGTGACGTTTGAAGCTCCACGCTCGGCATCGCACCGCGTACCACTCCTATATGATACTAGAACCACGCGCGCGCTTCGCGCGCGCTTAGGTTCTGTCGAGTCACAGACCCAGGAATAGTTGTGAGAAGAAATTGGTGACGCGAAGCGTCGTGGGGGCGTCCTTGGACGTCTGGGGTCTCCTGGGGCCTCTTGAGGGGCCTCCTGGGGGCCTCCTGGCGGCCTCTTGGGGCGGAAGGCTCGAGCTTGCGGTTCGTGGTCCCCCTCTGGGCCCCCTCTTGGGCCCGTCTTGGGGCCCTCTTGGGCCATCTTGGGCGCCTCTTGGGCCGTCTTGGGGCCCTCTTGGGCTGTCCTGGGGGGGCTTCTTGGGCCGTCTTGGGGCGGTCTTGGGCGCCTCGTGGGCCGTCCTGTAACGTCGGAAAGCCCAAAAAGCAACTTTGTTGAAAAATGTACGTTTTACGAAGGGAATGGGCCAATTTTTGCGTCTAGGGGCCCTCTTGGGACGCATGTTGGAGGCTTCTTGGGGCCTCTTGGGGGCGTCCTTGGACGTCTGGAGGCCATCTTCAGCATCTCGGAGCCCTCTTGGAGGCCTCTTGGAAGTTTCTTGGGCCGTCTTGGGCGCTCCTGGGGCCGTCTTGTCTGACCGGGGAGGCCTCCGGCAAGCCCCGACGAGCCTCCGGGCCCCCCGGGGCGCACATTTGTGGTCGGGGTCCGGGCCCTCTTGGAAGCTTCTTGGGCCGTCTTGGGGCGGTCTTGGGCGCCTCTTGGGCCGTCCTGTAACGTCGGAAAGCCCAAAAGACAACTTTGTTGAACATGTACGTTTTACGAAGGGAATGGGCCAACTTTTGCGTCTGGGGGCCCTCTTGGGACGCATGTTGGAGGCTTCTTGGGGCGTCTTGGGGGCGTCCTTGGACGTCTGGGGTCTCCTGGGGCCTCTTGAGGGGCCTCCTGGGGGCCTCCTGGCGGCCTCTTGGGGCGGAAGGCTCGAGCTTGCGGTTCGTGGTCCCCCTCTGGGCCCCCTCTTGGGCCCGTCTTGGGGCCCTCTTGGGCCATCTTGGGCGCCTCTTGGGCCGTCTTGGGGCCCTCTTGGGCTGTCCTGGGGCCCTCTTGGAAGCTTCTTGGGCCGTCTTGGGGCGGTCTTGGGCGCCTCTTGGGCCGTCCTGTAACGTCGGAAAGCCCAAAAGACAACTTTGTTGAAAATGTACGTTTTACGAAGGGAATGGGCCAACTTTTGCGTCTAGGGGCCCTCTTGGGACGCATGTTGGAGGCTTCTTGGGGCCTCTTGGGGGCGTCCTTGGACGTCTGGGGTCTCCTGGGGCCTCTTGAGGGGCCTCCTGGGGGCCTCCTGGCGGCCTCTTGGGGCGGAAGGCTCGAGCTTGCGGTTCGTGGTCCCCCTCTGGGCCCCCTCTTGGGCCCGTCTTGGGGCCCTCTTGGGCCATCTTGGGCGCCTCTTGGGCCGTCTTGGGGCCCTCTTGGGCTGTCCTGGGGCCCTCTTGGAAGCTTCTTGGGCCGTCTTGGGGCGGTCTTGGGCGCCTCTTGGGCCGTCCTGTAACGTCGGAAAGCCCAAAAGACAACTTTGTTGAAAATGTACGTTTTACGAAGGGAATGGGCCAACTTTTGCGTCTAGGGGCCCTCTTGGGACGCATGTTGGAGGCTTCTTGGGGCCTCTTGGGGGCGTCCTTGGACGTCTGGGGTCTCCTGGGGCCTCTTGAGGGGCCTCCTGGGGGCCTCCTGGCGGCCTCTTGGGGCGGAAGGCTCGAGCTTGCGGTTCGTGGTCCCCCTCTGGGCCCCCTCTTGGGCCCGTCTTGGGGCCCTCTTGGGCCATCTTGGGCGCCTCTTGGGCCGTCTTGGGGCCCTCTTGGGCTGTCCTGGGGGAAGCTTCTTGGGCCGTCTTGGGGCGGTCTTGGGCGCCTCGTGGGCCGTCCTGTAACGTCGGAAAGCCCAAAAAGCAACTTTGTTGAAAAATGTACGTTTTACGAAGGGAATGGGCCAACTTTTGCGTCTAGGGGCCCTCTTGGGACGCATGTTGGAGGCTTCTTGGGGCCTCTTGGGGGCGTCCTTGGACGTCTGGAGGCCATCTTCAGCATCTCGGAGCCCTCTTGGAGGGCTCTTGGAAGTTTCTTGGGCCGTCTTGGGCGCTCCTGGGGCCGTCTTGTCTGACCGGGGAGGCCTCCGGCAAGCCCCGACGAGCCTCCGGGCCGCCCGGGGCGCACATTTGTGGTCGGGGTCCCGGCCCCGGGCCCCCGGACCCGGTGCGCCGTTATATGTATACAACTCTCAAATACCCACCGTAAATATCAACATGAATACATTGCCACAGTCACGTCTCGCCAAGTGTACATGTGCATGCCCCTCCACCCATCTCTCGTGGTGCCTCCCCCCCCCGCTGTTCCTGCCTCGCTGTGACCCTCCCTCTGTTCTCCCGCCTATCCTGTCCTTCCCCCATGCCTCCTATCATGTTTTCTTCAGTGCGACGGCGAGCAAGTAAAGTGCACGAACCGCGGTCATGTTTCACGCACTTTTCGTGCGCGTCGACTGGCTCTCCGCCTACGTGGAGAACAACATATAGAAACATGAAGGTCTGGTTAGCTGCCAGACACACGGCTGTTCGCGCATCAGCGAAACAGGCGCATGCCGTTCCAGGTGCATGCATCGACGAGAAATGTACGTTCCAAGGTCGCTCGGTCGGATATGCCAACAACACCTGACGGGCAAACTACTCAAGAGAGACACTGGAAAAATACGTAAGCATAGCTGCACCAAAAACACACGTGCTGGCTCATTTGTCGCTCATCTGGCTCATGCATTCCTGTCCTTTCTTTCTCCTCCTCCTCCCAATCCAACTCGCAGCTTCAGAATCGGTCCGCCACCGTGTCCCCTGGCACGTTGAGGCGTGGAAGACTGTCAAAGTCTGCCTGGTAGGGCGTCTGCACTCAAAGAAAGGACACTCCTCTCTACTCGCAGACTTGCGCATGCCCCTCCCAAAACAACGACCCCACGTAAAAGAGCTATGGCTCCAGGCGCCTGAGGCCGCGATCCCTCTCAAAACACTGTGAATCGTGCCGAGTTTCCAAGACGGCCCAGACAGGCAACAAAGGCCACCAAGATGGTCCAACATGCCTCCAAGACGGCCCACAATGGCCCCAAGGCGGCCCAATCTGGCCTGAAGGAGGAATACGATGCTTCCAACAGGGCTCACGAGAGCCACAAGATAGCTTCGAACAGTGCCCGAAGAAGCCAAAATCACGGATTCACCTTAAGTCTTTAAAAGGGTGTTCGCATTCTCGCTTGGTCGGGCGCCCGTCAGCTTAAGACGGCCCAAGAAACCTCCAAGATGGCCCGAATACGGCCAAAGAGGCCCCCAAGAGGGCCCCAAGAAGGCCCAAGAGGACCCCGCGATGGCCAAAGAAGTATCCAAGACGGCCCCAAGACGGCCAAAGAGGGGCTCTGGAGGGACCCAATACAATAAAAAAGCCCCACGACGGCCGAAGACGGCCGTAAGACGGCTCAACAAGGGCCCCTAGACGGCCGCAAGGGACCCCCAAGACCGCCCCACGGGAAGCCAAGACAGCCCTAAAACGGCCCGAATGAGTTCCATGAAGGCTCCTCCAAAACTGAACGCGAAAGGTGTCACATGTGACGGTCTTCCTCCTCCTCCTCCTCCTCCTCCTGCTCCTCCTCCTCCTCCTCCTCCTCCTCCTCCTCCTCCTTCTCCTCCTCTTCCTCCGCCTCCTCCTCCTCCTCAACCCCGCGCCGATGGCAACCCGTAGCCTGCGCGGCTGTTGTTTGTGAGGGACGCACGGGGCGCTGGTAAGAAAGTGAGAATTTCACACTTCCGACGAGCACCCTCACAAACGCCCCGCGGGTCAGGGTGCCTGGGCGATACCAGCACAACAAGGCCGTTCCGCAAAGAGGTGCGACCCGCCGGCCGCCAGGAAAGCGGGCAGGCTTTCAACAGAGAAACGAGGAATTGCTTTTACCTTGGCTGTTGCTGAGAGCCCCACCGGGGCACCCCAAGCCAGGGGGGGTGTTCGGGCTTGGCCCGAAGGAACCCCCCAAGATGGGCCTTCCTCCGCGCCAGGGATGTCAGAGTGATCCCGGTCTCCCTGTTCGGCCGGAAGGACCCCCCGAATGGGGCCTTACCGCCCCGCGGGGCTGTTCGGGTTGTCCCCTTGGCCCGAATAAGCTCCCCTAACATCCTTTTTGGTGCTGCGGTGCGCCACCAGGGCGCCAAAGCAAGGGAGCGTTGCTCGGGCTTGGCCCGACGGCACCCCCCAAATGGGACCTTACCGCCCCGCGGGGCTGTTCGGGCTTTCCCTTGGCCCGAATAAGCTCCCCTAGCCTCCTTTCTGGTGCTGTGGTGCGCCACCAGGGCGCCAAAGCAAGGGGGGCGTTGCTCGGGCTTGGCCCCACGGCACCCCCCCAAATGGGGCTTTCACGCCCCGCGGGGCTGTTCGGGCTGTCCCCTTGGCCCGAATAAGCTCCCCTAACCTCCTCTCTGGTGCTGTGGTGCGCCACCAGGGCGCCAAAGCAAGGGGGCGTTGCTCGGGCTTGGCCCGACGGCACCCCCCAAATGAGGTTTTACCGCCCCGCGGGGCTGTTCGGGCTTTCCTCTTGGCCCGAATAAGCTCCCCTAACCTCCTTTCTGGTGCTGTGGTGAAAGGCGCGGTTGCTCACTACGCGCGTTCAACATGTGTGTTCGGTGAACATGATGTGCACGCGTACCCGGAAAAGGCGTGCGGTATGCGTGTTCTGCCCGCGAGCTCCCGTTTATTGCCCACACACATGCATAGGTACGTGCGCTGGTGTGAGTTCGCCATTGGGCGCACACACACGTGGAATACGATGCCGCCCCCGCGCATCCACCACGGCCAGCACACCGAGCATAATGGCGCACGACTGCACAATCCCAGTGGCCATAATCCGCATTATCTTACGCACGTGTTGCTTCTGCCGAGCGCACGCGCCATAAGGAATGGGATGCCACGCATGCGGGTAAGACAGGGGGCTTGCAGACTTGAGAGTTTGGTCGGTTCCCGCATTGTCCGTTTCATGTGTGTGGCGGATTGGGGAACTGGGAAACAGGACAAAAGGCACCTCTGGACTTGAGAGTTCGGTCGGTTCCCGCGTTGTCCGTTTCATCTGTGAGGCCCCCTTGTCTGCAGTCCCAGCGGCGTGCGAGAACTGGGATACAGGACGGAAGGCTCTC
>CAUYUJ010002525.1:369519-379519 GCA_963575745.1 Prorocentrum cordatum
TGCCAAGCCTGCAGAGTGAGCCCTGGCACATTGCATCACCGTTTTTGGATGTGCCCCAGAGTCCACAGGGACCTGGGCGAGGCTCTGGATGGGCCCCACCTCGAGCGCGCGCGAGCTGCCCCCGTTCAGTGTCCTTTCTTCCAGCGGTGCCTCTTCCCGCGCACCTGGCTGCCCGAGCTTAGGCCACCGTGCATGGTCGAGCGCTGGGCGTATGCGCTCAGAGGAGATTCTGCGTTAGACCTCACAGGGGATGTGTACACCGATGGATCGGGACAGATCCTCCCCTCTTGGCCTGGTGCTGCAAGGGCGGGATGGGGCCTAGCGGTCATGGCTGGCTCTAGACTTGTCGGACAAGCGTTCGGCCCCCTCCCAGGCCACCAGCAGACGTTACCCCGAGCTGAGTTGTTTGCCAGTTTGCAGACCCTCCGCGTGGGCCGCCCCCCGCTTCACATTATGTCTGATCACCTCCCTGCCATTGAGGCTATCCTGAGAGGTAGGGAATGGTGCCTTTCGCCGCATCGCCACAACCTCGACATCTGGAGGAAGATCTGGCAGGCCATAGGCGATCATGGGGGAATGTGTTCCACGCTTTCTTTTTCTTGGGTGAGATCCCACCAGTCAGAATGGTCGCAGGAGAAAGTAGGGAATGAATTCGCGGATGATGCTGCGAAGAGAGGCCTAGCGATGCACCCCTCCCCCAGCATGTTGTAGATTCGCACGCGGACTCGCTCCTGGACAATCGCAGGCGGCCCAGACTCTCGGCGGATGGGAGGCGGATCGTGTGCTAGTACCGTGTCGTCGGAAGCATCGCCACCCACCTCGGCTCCGTGGTTCCCTCCGTCCCCCCCCCCGCCTCCCCCGTCTCTGTTGCAGCGTCTTGTTCTGTCGGATGGCAGGACGCAGTGTGCCAGATGCCTGGTCCAGACCAGGTCCGCTGGAGGCCTGAGGCGCCTCCGCAGGACGGTTTGCCCGACGGCGCAGACGCAACTCCGCAGAATTGGCCTGCATACGAGAGCTGATGGGGTGGTGGGTGAGTCTGCTGCTGCTGCTGCGGGGGGGGAAGGGAATGCCACGCCTGACCACGCATGTTGCCCGAGGCAGGAGGCCGCGTTTGTTAGGACGAGGAGCGAGGAGAGGGACGGAGCTGCGTCGGCGGAGCCCCCACCGCGCAAGAGGGTCAGATGTGTGGAGACTGATCCCACCCCTGACACACAGGTGCGAGGACTGATCCGAACGTTGGAGGTGACGCCGTCGGCGCTCGTCGAGCCCTCCTCCAAGCGCTCCCGATCCGAAGAGCCTCCTCTCCTCCACTCGAAGAGCCGCAGGGACAAGGGCACCCAGGCGCGTGCGACCATGGCATCATCCCGCAGTCCAGAGCACGAGGACACGAGCTGTTCGTCTCTGGGCAGTTGGTGGCGTGTCGCAGATGTGGGTCGTGCTTCGAGGGAGGAGGAGGATCTCAGCTTTTGCAGGAATGTGACCCCACCCTCCTGGAGAGGACGCCCTCCAGGGGGCACAAGAGGGATACGGTATTTGACAAGCTTCTGCACCCGAGGGTGCCGCGGTTGGCCATCCGAACCCCCTTGCCTTTGAGGTTATCAGATGATGCCGCCGCGATGTTGGGCCTTGTATAGGGCTCTGCTCGCTAGTACTACCCGTCGCCTTCGCTCGCGAGCTGGCCGTGGAGGGCGGCAGGCGCCGCCCTGGGTCGCAAGCCCGTCGCCCAAGGTTCCGTCGATTTGGGCTGTGCTCTCTCTCTCTCTCTCTCTCTCTCTCTCTCTCTCTCTCTGCTTCTCTCCCCGCTGCCGCCCTTCCCGTCATCGAACTCGACGCGCCCTCTTATCTGGGTCGATCCTCCTCCTCCTCCTCCTCCTCCTCCTCCTCATCATCATCATCATCATCATCATCATCATCATCATCATCAGCATCATCATCATCATCATCATCATCATCATCATCATCATCATCACCATCACCACCACCACCACCACCACCATCATCATCATCATCATCACATCATCATCATCATCATCATCATCATCATCATCATCATCATCATCATCATCATCATCATCATCAATCATCATCATCATCATCATCATCATCATCATCATCATCATCATCAGCATCATCATCATCATCATCATCATCATCATCATCATCATCATCATCATCATCATCATCATCATCATCATCATCATCATCATCATCATCATCATCATCATCATCATCATCATCATCATCATCATCATCATCATCATCATCATCATCATCATCATCATCATCATCATCATCATCATCATCATCATCATCATCATCATCATCATCATCATCATCATCATCATCAGCATCACCATCACCATCACCATCACCATCACCATCACCATCACTATCACCACCATCATCATCATCAGCATCATAATCATCATCAACAGCAGCATCATCATCAGCAGCAGCATCAGCATCATCATTATCATCATCATCATCATCATCATCATCATCATCATCCTCATCGTCATCATCGCCGCCACCGTCATCATCATCAGCAGCAGCATCATCATCAACATCATCAGCATCAGCACCATAATCGTCATCAGCAACAACATAATCATCATCAACATCATCAGCATCATCAGCAGCAGCATCGTCGTCATCGTCATCATTATAAGAATCATCATCAGCAGCATCGTCATCATCACCAGCATCATCATCGTCATCATCATCAGCAACATCATCAACATCATCAACAACATGCTCAGCATCCTCATCGCCGCATTTTCAAGCCTGGGGACACGAGGTGTCACACGTGACGCCCTCCCGTGCCCCCTTGAACAGTCGCCACCCACCCCACCATGCTGGCTGGCACGGTTGCGGGAGGTGCCGCAGGCAGCTGGGTAGACCTGGCCGGGGCGATGAACCAAGCCGTTGGTTCGACAAAGGGCTTGCCCATCTAAGCGGCACTTTGAAAACTTAAAAGTTTCGACTCCCAACAACGTGGCTAGCGCAGGCAAGAGCAGCCGACCAAGCCGTTGGTTCGGATCAGTTTGCCAAGCGTCTCGTCGCCAATTCCAGCCACCAGCGGAATGTCCGCTGGGGGGACCAGACCACCTCCCTTCTCCTCTCCGGTTCCTGGCTTGCTCCAGGCCCCTGGGGGTCGACGTTGTAAAAAATCACGACGTCGGGGCTCCCATCCCCGCTACGAGTGTTCGCAATGAACACCACTCTCCTCTCACACCTGGCAGCGTGCACGTTCTCACCCGGCCACTTCCGCACTCGCTCACTCTCGATTGCATGAGCTAATCATTGACACGTGCTGTTCCACTCGAAGCGTCTTCGGATCTTCAGATTGGCGCTGTCGCCTCGGCGCCCTCCGCACTCACGCCGCTGTCCCATGCCTCATGATTCCAGCGTGAACCCAAAACAGCGAATCTGAATGTGTGAGGCGAATCTTGACCGCACCAACGCATTGCCGCACCCCAGCGCCCAGTGCATAGGCGGGACACGATGGCCGCACCAATAAATGCAGCCCTTCGCTCACAAAGCATGGGCGGGACCGTGTGGCCCCACCCAGAAATCTGCGCACCCCGACACGCCACGCATGGGTTGGACCCAGTAGACGCACCCAGAAATCTGCGCACCCGCGCACACAACGCATGGACGAGACTCCATGGCAACACCACGCATATGCGCGCACTCATGTCGAGATCCTTAGAGCAGCAGGCGCAGGTACGACCAGTGTGGGGGAATGATGAGTTGTTCTCTCCTTATGCCTCCCCTGGTCCCGCTCCGTCCATCCGCACAAGAGATGGGTCAGAGCCCTGCTGCGCCCGCCGGCAACGCCCGCCATCACACAGGCCTCAACACGTTAAACCTGGAATGTAAATAAGAAGGCCACCAACGTGCCGTGCCCGCGACGTGCCTGACCTGGATGGCAGCACAAGCGCCGTGCCGTGCCGTGCCCGCGTGCCGTGCCGTGACTGAATCTCCAAATGCGAAAAAGAAAGCCCGCGTGCCATGCCGTGCCGTGCCCGCGCTTTGCCTGAATCCTGGCCCGCACCGTGCCTGAATCGTAGACTAAGTGCCACGCCGTGCTGAATCCTGGAATACGGAAAAAATTAAGTACCATGCCGTGTCCGCGTGCCGTAATGCGAGAGATGTATGGTGCTGTGCCGTGCCCGCACCATGCCTGAATTCTACACAGCGACAAATGCGAAACAACTAAACAATCAGGACGTTGCGCGTGCCGTGCCGTATCCGCACAATGCCTGAGTCTTGGAATGCGGAAGCGGTGCCGTGCCGTGCCGTGGCAGCGTGCCGTGCTGCGCGCGCGTCGCACCTTTGAATCCTAGAAAGCGAAAGTTTATCTGCCCGCGCGCCATTTCGTGCCGTGCCGAACCCGCGCCATGATTGAATCCTGGCCCACGCCGTGCCTGCATCCTGGCATGCGGAAAAATTGCCGCACCGCGCCGTGCCCGTAAGTCCTGCCGTGCGCGTGCCGCGCTGTGACTAAATCCTCGAACGTGGGAAACATATGTCCCCCACATGCCGTGTCGTGCCGTGCCCGCGCTGTGCCTGAATCCTGGACTGCGAAAAAAATACCGCGCCGTGCCCGCGTGTAGGTGCCGCACCATACCGTGCCCGCGCCGTGCCTGAACCCTGCAATATGACAGAAAACCGTCGTGGCGTAGTCGCGTTCCTGAATCCTCGAATGCGGAAAAAAATGCCGTGCTGCGCCGAGCTTCTGGAATGCAACAAAAATTTCGCCCACGTGCCATACCGCTGCCGTGACGTGCGGGTGTCCCGCCGTGTCTCAATCCTCAAATGCGAAACTGTGCCGCCTACGTGCCGTGTCGTGCTGTGCCCGCGCCGTGTCTGGACCCTGGACTGCAGAAAAACTCGCGTGCCGTAATGTGCGCGTGCCGTGCCGTGCCTGAAACTCTAGACTGCGAATTCGAAGAAAAATGCCGTGCCTAGAATCTGGACTTGGAAGAAATTGCCACCAGCATGCCAGGCCGCTGCCGCATCACCATGACTATACTGCCACGTCGATTGCACCGCGTGTGTTGCGCACCACATAGAACCTCTTCCCCCCCCCAAAAAAAAACTGTGATCTACCCCCCAAGAATGAATGGCCCCCCTTTTCCGCATTGCAACGCATTTCTGCACCATCGCTCATCCGGAGTATGAACTCGTACCATCCAAGACAAGCCTGCATCGCCACCTCTCATCCTTTGCAAACACTATGCGCGCCCTCGCATAAAATGCCCCGTGTCCAAGAACCCCGTTTACACAAGCGGTGCGAAGTGCACACGCGCGCGTCTTCGCGAGCGCGCCGACATCCTTCAAAACCGTAGGTTTGGCAAGGAGTTCAAAATCGATTGTCCTGAAAACAAAATCTTTAATCATAGTTATATATATATACACAGATATGTATACATAGCAACAAAGAGCGTAAAAAAACATACAAAAACACAAAAACGCCATAGAAAGACAAGACACAACCGAATTTGCTTTTACAGAAAAAAAGCTCCACAACAGGAAGTTAACAACACATATATTACAAAAATGCGCCCGCTCCCTGTCGAACAAAATGCTACCAAACTGGCTTCTCGCGCGTGCATGTCCGAATCGTTCGAACGTCCCTGCGCGCATGATGCCGCAAGAACCCTTGCAAAAAACGGGACGAAGTGCACATGCGCGCGTCGTCGCGTGCGCGCGCGCCGAAATTCTTCAATAATCATAAGTTTCTCGAGGATTTCAAAATCAAGTGCCCCGAACACACATAATCAACACACATGGTTCTGCAACGCAAACTTTCACAACAAAACAAAAAACTAAACGTGCCCTGCGCTTTGGCGACTTCTGAACAAGTCATAAGCTCTTCAACGTGTTCAATCAAGTCTGAAAACGGGCCTCTCGCGCCGAATATCTAAATCGGTCGAACGCCCTGTGTGCGCGTGCAAGGGGGAAAGGGGGCAATCCGTGTCAAATAACACCATGCGGGCCACTCTCGCGCGTCGGCCGCGCGCATGTCGAACTCCTTCCAAAAACTGCATCGCCGACGCGAGGACGCCGTCATCGTCGTCGGCGTAATCAGCATCGGCGCCGTCACTGGCCTTGCCGCCGCCGATGTCACAATCGTCGCCAGCATCGCTGCGATCATCCTTGTGTCTACTGTTGTCGACTTGGCAGTGGTACCACGCCTGCCCAAGTCGCCAACTCGCACTGACCTGCCCGCTCGGAAGTGCACAGCGGGCAACGCCACCGCGGCCGCGTCGGTCGCTCCAAACTAACTGGCCGCTGCGCGCGCAAGCATGCGCGGGCTAGCGCGACCGCAGAGATACACCAGCGAATACCAAAGCACGCATCGTTATCGCCTTGTGGGTGGATGGGATGGTTGCACGAGCAGTGGAGTTGACAACTCACTGCGAACAGACATATTGCACCACATATATTGCAGCACAGAGTTTGCGCAATATAGATAATACAACCTGTATTGCACAACATATGATGCACAACATGTATATTGCACCACATGGATTGCATTACCTAGGTTGCCCCACATGCATTGCACAACATATAAGCTAGAACACACCGTGCGGGGGGGCACGTTGGCTGACCTATGTGTATGTATGCATGCATGCATGTGTACGTATGTGTGTAACATGTATGTATGCACGCATGCATGCATGAATGTATGTATGTATATATGTATGTCTACATGAATAAATAAATGAATAAATGCATGAATTAATGAATGAATGAGTGAATGTGTGTATGTATGTATGTATGTATGTTTGTATGTATGTATGTATGTATGTATGTATGTTTGTATGTATGTATGTATGTATGTATGTATGTATGTATGTATGTATGGAGATGGATGTATGTATGGATGGATGGATGCATGGATGCATTGACGTATGTAGGTAGGTAAGTAGATAGGTAGGTGGTACGCATGTGTGTATGCGTGTATGTCTGTGTATGTGTATGGATAGATAGATAGATGGATGGATGGACGGACGGATAAATGGATGTGTATATATGCATGTAGCCCTGCATATATATATATATATATGTGTATATGTGTAAGTATGTGTATGTATGTGTATATGAAGATATGTGTGCATGCATGCATGCATGTATGTATGCGTGTATGTATGCATGTATGGATGGATGTATGTATATATGGATGGATGGATGTATGTGTGTATGTGTGTAGGTGTGTAGGTGTATATATGTATATATGTATGCATGTGTATATGTGTTTGTGCAAACTATTCTCATCTATATATATATATATATTTATTTATCCCCTGACTATGTGCTGGTTTGCGCCCGCCACTATCCCGCGAGTTGGCATTGCTCCAACCACTCCAAAATATGGACGTTGTACACATGATTGTAATGTCGTCCGCCCTTCGGGACGGCGCTCACTAGCTTAGGCGCCTATTACTACCCCGCTCCTGAACCCGCACACTGACCCATCATGAGTACCACTCCCCCGTTTGAGGCGGCCGGGGGGAGCTGCGCTGGATGGGCCCCAAGAAAATCAGTCAAAAGAGAGGCATTGACCCAAATCCGCTCAGAATCGGTCCCCGAAACCCTCCCCAGGGTCCAAACGCACGTTTCTCGAGCCGCGTCCAGCCGCGGAGACGGAAAGCCTCCGAGAGGTCCAGGAAGGACGAAACAGGTCCCCTTCCCCCCCCCTGCTGTCGGGGACGCGCAGACGTGGATTAGCGATCCATGGATTGGGCGCGCGGTCGCCAAAAGGGGGAGGTGCCCTCCTCCAAATGCGGCCGGTGCCGCCTCCCTCGGCGGCGGCAATCCGCGATTTCATATGGAAACGGGACCCGTCGCTAATCCAGGCCCCCTTAATCCATGTTTGCGATCGCCTGACTGCTGGCTGGAACCAGTGCTGGGCCACCTCAGACCTCAGCCGACTCCAACTCCCCCGTGCGCCCCCCAGCTAGGTGCTGGCTCTCGACCGCCACTCCTGGGACGCAAAAGGACATACCGGTACTAGGGGTTCCCCCTTGGCGGCGTGTGCCCGACCAGATCCTGCAGTACAACGGTCTTCTGGCACATCGCTACCCCAGCTGTACGGCCAGGAAGCGCCCTCCACCGGTCATACGCTATCAAATCTCGGAGCGCGCGCGACTCGCCCCTGTTGGGGAGGAGGAGGAGGAGGAGGAGGAGGAGGAGGAGGAGGAGGAGGAGGAGGAGGAGGGGGGGGATAGGGGGGGAGGAGGAGGAGGAGGAGAAGGAGGAGGAGGAGGAAGAGGAGGAGGGGTGAGGAGGAGGGGCGACGCGCACATAGCATCAGGATGTCTGGGCGACGCCGAACTCCCGCTCCTCGGTGCGCGGCCTCGGGCCGTCGGCGCGCGGAGCCCGGCGGCGCGCCATCCTCCAGGCACGCCGCCTGCCCCCGGCGCCGCCATTCGAAGGCGCGGCAGTCGTCGGCGGCGCCCCTCGTGGGCAGCGAACGTGTCCGTATCCGCGCCCTCGCGGTCGGAATTCTGGGGCGCGATCCCGCGGGTACGGCGTCGCACAGATGCGCTCCGCGCGGAGGATCCGCGAGAGAACGCCCCGCGTCCACAAGGTCGCGGCCCAGGGGCCAGGCCCGCGAGGCCGCGGATACGGACATGCTTTTCGCCCACGATCCTCCTCTTCTTTCTCTTTTTCTCGTTGATGGCAAAAAAACTCCATCCTGCCCTGCGTCGAGGGAGCTTCGAAGCCTCCATGTGGCGTGCCCCGTGTTCTAGGGGGCATCCAGCGAGATAAAGATGCCCCGCAATTCTTTACAGCTGCGGGCGTGTTGGATGAAACTGGGAGCCAGCCGATCCACGGCGGCCGCGTCCTGATGCACGTAGGAAAGCAGGAGCTGGATAGACAACGAGTCACTCTGAAGTTTACTTGACGCCCCGGAGGGACATGTCTGAAAGTCTAGGAGAACATTAACACCAACAACAAACATGCTAAGAGAACCCGCTGTTCATTGCCCGCGGTTTATGGTTGCGTGATAATCGATTCCTAACAAAAAATGCCCTGGCGAAAGACCCAACCATGCCAGATTGTGAATACCGCATTGTGGGTACCGCTTTCGGTGGAGCTCCATAGGGGGCCACGAACCGTGTGAGGGGTGTGCCAAAATGGGAGTCGGGCGCATGCGGCCTGTGCCACTGGGGCCTTCGGTGGAGCTCCCTGTAGGGCCACGGACCGTGTGAGGGGTGCGCCGAAATAGGGGGCGGTCCCCGCATGCGGACCCTGCCACTAGAGCCTTCGGTGGAGCTGCCTGTGGGGCCACGAACCGTGTGAGGGGTGTGCCAAAATGGGTGGCGGTCCCCGCTTGCGGACCCTGCCAGTGGGGCCTTCGGTGGAGCTCCCTGTGGGGCCACGAACCGTGTGAGGAGTGTACCAAAATCGGAAGCGGTCCCCGCATGCGGACCCTGCCGCTGGGGCCTTCGGTGGAGCTCAACCGTGAGGCCACGAACCGTGTGAGTGGTGTAGCAAAATGAGTGGCGGTCCCCGCATGCGGACCCTGCCGCTGGGGCTTTCGGTGGAGCTGCCTGTGGGGCCACGATCCTCGTGAGGGGTGTGCCAAAATGGGTGGCGGTCCCCGCATGCGGACCCTGCCGCTGGGGTCTTCGGCGGAGCTCAACCGTGTGAGGGGTGTGCCGAAATGGGTGGCAATCCTCGCTTGCGGACCCTGCCACTGGAGCCTTCGGTGGAGTTCCCTGCGGGGCCACGAACCGTGTTGGGGCCTTCGGTGGAATTCCCTGTGGTGCCTCGAACCGTGTGAGGGGCGTGCTGAAATAGGTGGCGGTCCCCGCATGCGGACCCTGCCGCTGGGGCCTTCGGTGGAGCTCAACCGTGAGGCCACGAACCGTGTGAGGGGTGTAGCAATATGGGTGGCGGCCCCCGCATGCTGACCCTGCCGCTGGGCCTTCGGTGGAGCTGCCTGTGGGGCCACGAACCGTGCGAGGGGTGTGCCAAAATG
>CAUYUJ010002525.1:384519-467019 GCA_963575745.1 Prorocentrum cordatum
CGCCTGCTGAAGGCGCCCACTTCGGGCGCCCACGCAAGACTCACGTAGGGCGCTCACGTAAGGCGCTTGCTGGAGGCACCCACTGCGGGCGCCCACTGAGGGCGCTCACTAAGGCGCCCACGCAGGGCGAGGCGACCACGCAGGCGCTCACTGAAGGCGCCTGCTGAAGGAGCCCACTAGGGACGCCAACGGAATCGACGAAGGGCGCCCACCAAGGGCGCCTGCTGAAGGAGCCCACTAGGGACGCCCACGGAATCGACGAAGGTCGCCCACTAAGGGCGCCCACGGAATCGACGAAGGGCGCCCACTAAGGGCGCCCACTTTGGGCGCCCACGGAGTCGACGAAGGGCGCCCACTAAGGGCGCCCACTGTGGGCGCCCACTAACGGCGCCCACTGAGGGCGCACGCTAAGGGCGCCCGCTAAGGGCGCCCACTAAGGGCGCCCACTAAGGGCGCCCACTAAGGGCGCCCACTAAGGGCGCCCACTAAGGGCGCTCACTAAGGGCGCCCACTAAGGGCGCCCACTAAGGGCGCCCACTAAGGGCGCCCACCATGGGCGGCCACTAAGGGCGCCCACTAAGGGCGCCCACTAAGGGCGCCCTCAAAGGGCGCCCACTAAGGGCGCCCACTAAGGGCGCCCACCAAGGGCGCCCACCCAGGGCGGCCACTGAACGCGCGCAGGAAGGCAAACCCTGGGAATGGATTCCCAGGGGTCTGGAGAAGCGATCCCAATGGGATCGCTGTCTCTATTCACTTGGAATCGCTTCCAAGGAATGTAGAACATCGATCCCAAGTGATGTGTTCGGTGGAGCTCCCTGCGGGGCCACGAAACGTGCGAGGGGCGTGCCAAAATGGGCGGCGGCCCCCGCGTGCGGACCCTGCCACTGGAGCCTTCGGTGGAGCTCCCTGCGGGGCCACGAACCGTGTGAGGGGTGTGCCGAAATGGGTGGCGGTCACCGCATGCGAGCCCCGCCGCTGGGGCCGTCGGCGCCGGAATGGGATGGCGGCTGGGACCTTCAAGCAGGCGGGCGGGACCCCAAGCAAGCAAACGAGCGGATCAGCATGGGCGCGTCGGGAAGGCGGAGCAATAAAACGGCCGGTCTGGGCGGGCGGGCTCTACAGGGCGGGTCGGGAAGGCGGGGCATTGAAACGGTCGCGCGGGTTTCCAGGCAACCGAAATGGTGGACCTAGAAGGCGGTCTGGGTAGGCGGGCGGACCCTAACGGGCGGGTCGGGCGGGCGGACCCAAACTGGCGGCATGAGCGGGCAGACGTTGATGCGCCAGTTCTGAATTGAAGCTCCAGACGAGAGCGCGACTCCTAGATTAAACGGGTGGAAGTCCTGGGCGGATGCACATCTCCTGATTGGCGATGACGCGCTTCCTGGGTAAACTGCGTAGAAGCCCCAGACGAGACCGCGATTCCTGAGGACGTGAGAGGAAGATTCTTGACGAGACCATTGTTTTTCTAACGGCTAACGATCTGTGTAACAGTACCTTGGAGTTCAACGCGACGCCAGGCAGAGCGGAACAAAACAGAATCGAGCGCCAAGATCTCGACCTCGGAGCTCGAAAAAATGTTCTCCTTCAGCAATCCCAAGCCGCGAGGGTGGCTGTGGGCGGGCGATGGAAAAAGAAAGCGAGGCTCGGGCGCAAATGTTATGGACACGGAGGGGGGTTGTAGGGGAAGCTCGACCTCGACACCCCCAAAACTCACGCGTGTCATCCTCGCGCAGCGCACACCCACGATGAGACCATTGTTTTTTTCTAGCGGCCAACGATCTGTGTAACAGTGAATGCCAAGGAAAGGAACGGCCATTCGACTACAACCTCGGAAGATCCGGGGGGGGCCATGATTCAAGGCGGCAGGGTGCCAACCATTTTCGGCGATTACCCCTAATCAACGCCCACGGAGGACATCTGACACCAACGCGCTCACAAGAAAACCGTGCGAGACAGGATGCAGGCATCTCACTTTGAACCCACTCTTACTGGCAGCTCTTCCGATCTCGTGACAACGAGGCCCCCAGACGGCAAGCCAGCTACTGCGTCCTTCGGGGCCAGCAGGGAAGCGCGCACGGCCTGGCCCTCAACAAGCACGACCCCGAGACGCTCCTCGCGCAACGTCGCGTGCGCCTTGACAGCCTGGGAGTGACTCTCCCACGTCTTGCTCAGCAGCGCATGTTTCTCGTAGCGCTGCCAGCTCTTGTCCGTCTTCCAACCGCCATGCCGCTTGATAGCGGCCATGTCGCGGAGGCCCTTCATCCTGTCGTGGGACGCCCCCGAGTGCCTGGCCTGGCGGGGCACCACGTCGATGTCCGGGCGGCCCGCTGCAGCCTTGAAGGCGCGAGCCAGCTCGGGGTAGCTGAACCGCCGCAGCGGGGCCCCAGGCGGGCGTCGCTTCAGCGCTTCCAGGAGCGCATGCAGCGGCCTCCAGAAGCCGTGATCCAGCAGGCAGCCCTGGTCGAACTCGGTAACCTTGTTGGGCCCCCCCCTCGAAGGGGTTCAAGGTGACTCCCCGCTGACCACGCGCGGCGCTCGGGCGGGCGAGATCCACGGGCCCCATCGCCAGCAGGCTCCCTGGGCGGCAACATGTGTTCCACATCATGAGCGCCCCCAGCCCCATCTCCAGCTTGCCCTCGTCGATCAGGGCGTTCACGATGGCCGCCCAGACAGGAGAGGCCCGGGGCACACGGGCGCGAGGCGCCACCACGTTGACCCAACCTTTTAGCGCCCGCCAGCTCCTCGACAGCCCCTGGCCCCCGACCTTGCCGCACTGCGGCATCACGCGCAGCACCGCAGCGATCGCCTTCATCCCCTTCGACGGGGCCCCCCCGCGCAGCCAGAGCTCCTCGAGGTGCATCACGAGCAGCGCGTCCAGCCTGCTGAGGTCCACGTCCTGGGCGCGGGCTACACCAGCCCACTTCGCGAACCCCTCGAGCTCTCTCACATAGCGCTTCTCGGTACGAGCCCGCGCGGCGCGCTGCTCCAGCACGCTCAAGCCGTCCAGCTGAGAGTCGCGCTCCATCAGCTCCTGCAGCCACCGCCCCAGTCGTCGCTTGCCGCGGCGCCCCAGCCTGCGGGGGCGAGCGGCCCCGCCGCCCTCGCCGCCGGACTCGCCCGAAGTGGAGTCTGACGGCACGCTCCGCTTCACCGCCAAGCCGCCTGCGCCGCGCCTTAAGATGCCGCGCGAGGCCACCGCCTGCTCGACCAGCGACTTGAGCTCGGGCCTCGTCGTCGCAGGGTTGAGCAGCGCGCCTCGCCCCCCACGATTTCTCGCCAACTCGCGGGTGGCCTGAGACTGCTGCCCGACACCGGTTCGAGGCAGCGCCCGAACCCGCGTCGCCGCCGGCTGCGAGAAGGTCCGCGAGGCGAAGGACACGCCGCCTCCCCGCGACAGCACCCTGGCACGACGGAAGGCTGGGGGCTGGCCCGCACTCTCTGGCCCAGCGGCCCATGACTGCCTCAAGACCCGAGACTCAAACAAGTCCGGGCCCGAAAAGGCTACGGTGGGATGCAGAGGGGGCCGATGCATGTCACTGCTTTGGGGGCGCAGACAACGCGCGGGAGCCGCGGCAGGCTCCAAAAAAATCATCGAGCCGCAGTGCCTGAACGTCCCTGGGGCCGCCGAAGTCGAAAGCACTGCCGCGCCCTGTGCCAGAGGGCCGATATATTAAATTCTGCAACGCGTCAAAAAAATGCAACTCGCCCCTGGGGTGCGCAATTACTTGGGGGGGGTCGGAGGCCCCCTCCCTCTCCATCTCCTCTACGCTTGAAGCGCCAGTTATAAACCTACGAGAGACGGGCCAACGAGAGGCCCCATCAAAAACAACCTCGCCAAGGCTCAGCCTGAGGACTCGGACCTTTCCCGAAGGGGGCTCGGCACAGCAGAGACGAGAAGGCCAGTCCGCGGGATTGAGCTCCGACGGGATCCATCTAACCGAGACTCGCACGTTCCTTGCACGGCTGAGGCAAGCGAGCCTTCTGAGGATCAAAAGAAGCCTGTAGTTCCTCGAACGGCAACTATCACAGCAAAGAACGAGCGCTAGATTATCACAGATGATGAGCTGTCTCATGTTTCGCCCTGGGCGAGTGAGGAGAATACGTTCGACGCCAATGAGAAGAGCACGGGCCTCAAGCAAGATAATGTTTTCACTGTGACTGAAGAGCCAGCCACCGCACACGCGCCATGCATCCTCTGCCAGGCCTTCGGCGCGCACCTCCTCGAAATCCGCAGCTGACTCGAGCCCCTGGGCACCGACCGCTCTCAGCTGCTCCAGGCCCCACAGGTCAGCCGCTGGCAGCACCCCACGCAGGGCCGCCTCTCGGGCCTGGACGCGCCCTGGGCGGCGGAAGCGGCCGCGCTCCCGAACGCGGCCACACCGCGAAGCCCGCTCGCCCCCGAGCCCGCGCAGGCACACGCCGAAGCCCTCCTCGCAGGCGTCGGCAGCGCAGGCAACGCCGCTCCAGCGCAGCTCCCAGGAGGCGACCAGCGTGACCAGCAGGGCCAAGAAACGAGTCAGCTCCTGCCTCACGCTGGCCCACAGCTCGCAGGCCTCATAGTAGCGCTTCCTGATGCGGCTGTCGACGGCGCTGAAGCAGGAGAGGCTTCGTCTACGGATGCGCCCCGCGAAAGTGCAGTGCCCTACCAAGATATCCACGGCCTGCCCCGTGACCAGCCGCCCCCTCAGCAACCCGCGCAGCGCCTGCCGCGGCCGCCAGAAGCGCCGACTGGCAAGGCTCGTGCGCCGCCTGCCAGCATCCAGCGCCACGCCCAGCGCCTCGACCTCGCCCTCCGAAATCTCAAGCTCGTGCGTCCTGAGGCCCCTCGCCTCGAAAGGCGCAACAAGCTGCTCTATGGCCCCCTCGACGACGCCGCGACTGCGCTCGACGACCCCAACGTTGTCCACGCACACGTAGTGGCGGACGTGAATGCCGCCTCTCAGGCACCTGAACAGCAGCGGCTTGCCGTGATCAACGAGGAGTTCACAGCGATCGAGGACCGATGCTGCGGCTTCCTCGTCGATGTCCTGCGCGTAGAACAGCGACCAGGTGAAGCCCATGGGCAGCGCGGTGCCCAGCGGCGCGAGCTCGCACGAGGGCTCGAGCTTAACGCCGTCGAGCTCGCGGACGCCCATCTCGCAAGCCGTGGTCGAGGGGAGCCCGAAGTACTGGCACAAGCGATCAAGCATCTTCATGCAATGGAAGGCGTCGGCAACGTCCACCGCGCCGACAGGACAATGCGCGACGTCGTGGAAGTCGACCTCGACCTCGATGGCGCCAAGGCCCTCCGCAGTGAGGAGGCCCACGTGAGGTGGAATCCGAAATCGAGCATTCGTCCTCCGAGCGCCCAATATCACCCCCAGCTGTCCTGACTTCTTGCTGACAAAGAACAAACCCACACGCTCGACGCAAGATCGCGAGAACTTCACCAAACCTCTATCGCGTAGATCTTCGGGAAGCTGCACATACGTTCTGCGGTTCCTGGTCAGGGCAGGATCCACGTAGCAAGGAATGCCATGCAATTGGGACTGCGTCAATCCTTGTTCCACTGACAGGCGCATTCGCCCCCCCGTCCCCTTCCAAGAAGTACCGACCTCGAGCGCCAACGAGCTCCCCGATCTGCTTGCAATCCACAGTACTCGAGGGAAGCGACGCCAGGTCTCGATTGAAAGGGGCCAAGGTAGTTGAGACGGAGCTGGCGTCGGTGCAGCCGCCGCCCCGCCCTCGGAGCTCGGAGCAACTCGCAGAGGGCCGCCACCGAAGTCAAGTGCTTTGCCTTGTCGCCACTGGGCTGCTGGAGCGATGCCAGCCCCTCCAAATAGCGCCTGGTAGAATCCGCCATCTCCGAGGTCAGGCCGAAGTCCATCCGGCTGTCCTTCGACTCAGAGAGACGGTGGCCACTCAACCAATTTAATGCATCAATAGCCTCTGTCACTAACGTGGGAAGGACCTCACGTGCTCGATCCCGTCGCCGCTGCTTCTTGGACCGACCGATCCTGACAGTTGGGTCAACATGCACAGTCGGCACCGGAAAGAGCCGCCGACGACCATCGGCCGCCTGACACGGCCCGCCCCCTACGCACACAGGGCCACGGCTGGCGACCGCCGCCAGCGTGGCCGTCGCCGTCCTCCGCGGCTTCCTCCACGGCCGGCAGCGCGCCCGGCGCCCTGGCCCGCGCGGCGCAGCGGTCGCGCTCGCCCTTGCAACGGCGGATGCCCCACGATCGCAGCCCAGCACCGACCGCCTCCAGGCCCGAGGACACGCCTTCGGAGACGCTCGCGAGCCTCCAATTCGGCGCCGACTGGCCACTGTAGGCATCGATGATCGCCGCCAGCCACCACCCATGCCGTTCACCACCACCAGCAAGAGACGGCAGGTTCACCTGATCGTGAGTCGCAAACAAGCGAAGTGACTTCACGATTGCCTGAAGCTCGCGGGTCACCCGATCCACCCTCGAAATATTATTCTCGCGCAGGAAATCCACGAGCCACTTCTCCAGATCGCCATGCCTCCGTTCGGCGAGAACCAGGAAGTGGGCGAGGCAACCAAGACCCTCAATGTCACGGCAGTCCAGCGGCCCCTGGCCCAGCTGAGCCGTGAACTTCCCGAAGTCTTTGTAGCGCCGTCCGAACTCATCGTAGTCGACCCACAACGTGCGACTGTCATCGCCAGGGGTCTCGCCGCTCTCGCCAGCCTCCCAGCTCCTTGGCCCCGCGGGCCTCATCAGCAGCCACACCCGCGTCGACGCCCTCGATGGCGTCAGCGATCCCCGCAGCATCATGCCACTTCAGTTCAGCCCTGATGGTGTCTATCACCCGCCGCCTGGAATCTGGGATCTCCGACTTCTTCACCAGCATAATATTCAGCAGGCCGCTCCTGTCCTGAGCGAAACCGACGCCCTCGGACAGCGTGATGTCGCCCTGCCGCACCTCGATGCTGTCGCCGACGCGGACGTCAGCTCCGCCACTCTCGGCGACCACCCAGCTGAAGCCTTCGGGGGCCTTCCTAGGCGGCGTCGCCGCGCCGTCAGCGCCATCCGCCACGGGCGCAGGGGCGGCACCCTCGGCTGCCCCCGCCTTCAGCGGCAGCCTCCTGCTCGGCACCATCGCGCCCTCGGCGGACAGCAACATCGGCACCTGCGGAGCCTCGAAGCCCAGCTCAGCGTAGGTCGCCAAGCAGCTCGCCAGCTCCCGACGCAGCGCCTGGGCGCTGGGGTAATCGTCGGGCTGAAACCTGTAGAAGAACCCCCGCAACACGCGAGGGATCTCCGCCTGGTCGTTCAGCGCCACGAACTGCTCCACGTCCATGTCCCCTTTCAACTGTACTGCTCCTCGTAGATCATGAGATCAGGCGCCATGCTCCTCCAGATGCTGCTGCGGCCATGTCCGCTGGCACCGACAGGGCCAAGGAGCGCCCGCCCATGGAAGAGCAGCTCCCCGACGTCGGCGCAGCGAAGGCCCCGCCGACCTGCCAGGCACCAGATCATGCGAGGACACCTCGGCCATGCATTGCGCCCTGTCGGGCCCCGGGAACCTCCCCACGGGGAGCCTCCTCGCGCGCGCCCTTGCGCCTCCTGCCAGCAACCGCCACGGCCTGGCCGATCAGCGCAGACAGCAAGTGGCCGCCCACCACGCCGCCCCAGCCTAGGCCCTCGGCCTCCTCAGCTGGGCAGGGTGGGCACGGGCGCGCCTCCTGCGCGCGCGAGGGCAGATGCGGCCCCGCGCGGCCGAGCTCGCCCACGGCCTCCTCGAGGCGGCCCACCGCGGTGCTCAAGTCCGCGCGCTGGGCCTCCTCGCGGGCCCGCTGGCCCAGCTGCCCGAGCGCCAGCAGCAGCGCCAGCGCGGCGCGCATCGCCAACTCTGATGAAAGAAGAAAGCGAGGCTTGGGCACAAATGCTGCGGACACGGAGGGGGGTTGTAGGGAAAGCTGGACCTCGACATCCCCAAAACTTACGCACGTCAATCTCGCGCAGCGCACACCCATTAAACAAACAAAAGAATATCGGGCGAGAGCGAAATTTTCAGTGAATCCGTCGACCCCTCGGGGATCATCGGCGCGCGAGATGCCCCCCCCCCCAAAACCCCTCCCCCCCGAGCCAGGTCCGGTCGATTTGAGGGGGGGGGCCGTCCGGCCAGGGCTCATCAGGGGGGTCCGGCCCCCCCCGGGCCCCTTGGAGGTCCACGACAGCTTCCGGGGCCGCCCAAGAGGCTCCAAGACAATCCAAGAGGGCCCCGGGACGCCGAAAGATCGTGCCAAGACGCCTAACATGGGCCGCAAGATCGTTCAAGTCGCCCAACGTGGGCCGAAGACGGACCAAGAGGCCGCCAAGACGTTCCAAGAGGTCCCCCAGTCTCCCAGGAGGCCTCCAAGCGGCCAAAATCTTCCAATTCCCATCGGAAAACATAGATTACTAGCACATACGATTTTTCCGCCTTCACAGCGCGGAGGCCCTTACAAGATGCCTCCAAGATCGCCCTAAGACGGCCCCGTAGGCTCCGAAGAAGCCCCCAACACGGCACAGGAGGCGCCCGAAACGACCCACTCCAAGACGGCCCCAAGAGGGGCCCGGAAGGGGGACCACGAAACGAAAATTCCAGCCGTCCGCAAGGCCCCCAGACGCCCCCAAAAGGCCCCAGAACGGACACTTTGAACCTTCGGCTCCAAGACGCCCCCAACGTGCCCCAGGGACCCCCACGAAGCCCCCAAAAAAAACAAAAGGGTCGGCGGTGTGGCGCAAGCCTAAGAATTGCACGGACTTCTCCAGCGAGGGCATAATTCCTGAATTGATCGCGAAGAGGTCTCAAGCGTAAACCTGCGCTGCTGTAGCCCAGTCCTGTGGCACAGATTGAGCCTCGAAATTTCGAATGCCGAGGGGGGCACTTCAACTGGAAAACAACAAATGCGCAGAAGGCAGGAGGCTCAACAATAACAACAATCATTTTAAGACTGCTCGCTCTTACTTGCCCGCGTGCCGTTCAACGCGTGCACCCCGAACCCTCGATGCCCGCCCTCTTCGTATTCGACCGTGCCCCCTCTTGACGCGCGTCTGCCTTACCTGCTGCGCGTGCTTGGTACAGCCCCGAAAACAGGGAAGAGATGATGCTGCGCATGGGGTTCGAGTACAAAGGCACGGAAACCCCTGATCCGTAGGTAGAGGAAGGAAGGAAAGATTTGGATATGTTCCTCCTGTGCGGCCAGCGCCCTGGTCTCTTCCAGTACCGTGAGCCAATAAGGCGAGCAAACAGGCGAGCGAGGAGTAGAGATGAGGGTATGAGACGGGTTCCTTTCACACCCCCCGTCCCGAATCCCGCCCGTTCGGGCAGGACTCTGGAAAAAAGGAAAAAAGAACCTGTCACCCTCTTACTCCTCAAAGTGCACAAGCAGCAGGGCGCAAAAGTATGTAGCGCCTTTGCTACGCCCCGAACACACCAACAATGCGCAAAAGTACGCAGCGCCTCTACTCGCGTGAACGGGCAGGGCAAGGACGACGGAGCACCCAAGTGTCCATAATCCTTTCCGAACACACTTTGGCGCCCCTCGGTGCGCCCCCCAAAAACGCTTCGGCACCCGAGGGTGGAGAGGAATGGGACACGGGTGAGCGGAGCAAGAGGATCTGAGCAAACTAGAACCACATCAAAAGCCGCTGCGTCCAGCCATGTTTGTACAGGAAGGACACAGCGGGTCTCGCCACCAGCCTCAAGCTAAAGCTGGGCATGGGATCATACTCTAAGCTTCGTCGTCTGTAATACGGAAGCTGTCGCACAAAGGATTCACACAATCAAATTCAGCGTAATGTTGAAGAACACGAAAAGTTACGTAAACAAATTCTGCATTGGGTGAGTCTCCTCAGCAGAGCTCCGAAGGAGCGCGCCTCGGACATCACCAAGACGTGTATAAGAAGCCACTTGTCGTAGATAGTGAAGTGCCTAAAAGGTTGTGCGTGTGTGTATTTACTGCTCGAGGCGAACTCTGTAAAGACTAAATTCAGGCAAACTCGAGCAGTGGGCCTGGCGGCCGACATTACTAGGCATTGCCGCGCGGGTAGAGCTCACTGGCCCAAACACGGTGGCCATCGATACCAGTGAAGCTCGTCGTATATGTTGCCCACGTGGTACGCGCGTGCCAATTGTAGAACCGAAGATTGCACTGCAGGTCGCGGATGTACACGAATTCATCGTTGTTCTCCGCGATGTACATCCAGCAGTTGTTGCGGTAGCTCCAGCACCTGGGGCCCCGCCGGCTGCCCTCGAGGTTGTGGCGCCAGCACGCTGCGCACTCGTCGGCGGTGCGCGCCCGCTTGGCCCGCGGGGGCGCCACTGGGGCGCGGGCGCCAGCACTGCTGCCAGCCGGCTGCCAGCCGCTCGGGCGCGGGGCGGCAGCGGCGTCGCCGCGCCGCCCAGCAGGCATCGCTGCCAGCGCGCCGGCGGCGCGGGCACCAGCAGCGTCGCCATGGTCAGCACGAGGCGGCGGCGCCATGGCATCGCGCGTAAAAGGTGCGTGTGTGTGTGTGCGGGGGGGGGGGGTATCAGGATCGGTTACTGCCCCTGAACCCTTCCCCCCATGGCCTTTTGATCCCAGGCCAGGTCCGACAGAGGCAACTTTGGCAAGATTACGACACGCGGTCCGGTCATAAGTGCCGTCCCCACGGGGAACGGCGATCGTGACCAGACCGCGTTCTTGCCTAGTGCTCCTGTCCATTCTACCCTCACTCAACCACCAATTCCTACGACCGGCGAGGCCAAGTGTTTGGCTGCGATAGTGAATATTGCAAGCCTCACACATGTCATCCTCGGTCCAGGGCACCTTGCCGGTAGCCGCACGGGCTCCTGTCATTTGGTGGTGGTGGAATCGAGATTCACTGAGGAAGCGCTGAAGGACGTTACGGTAGGGGCGGTACAATGAGCGGTTGTCGTCGGGCTCTCCCACGAGCCGGCAAAAGCGGGCAGGTGGGCAACCCGCATCGCACCACCGGTTGTACCTCTCCTCGGCCTTCTTCGCCACTATCCTCCATTTACTACGCTGCTCACTGATAGCCGAACGCTGTCCCCCGAAGTAGATCTTCGCACCCTCTGCGATGAGGCGGGCCACCTCGTTGTGGGATAGGTTGTTCCTGATCCACTCGTTGAGCTCCTGCAGGTACGCAAGGTCGGCAGCCTCAGCGCCACCAACTCCTGCGGCACCTACAGAGGTGCTGTATTGCCAGCATATGTCACACAGAGTGCCATTGTCAGTCACAATGCCCAGGGACAAGAGGCGACGGCAATTGCTGCATCGAAGGATGTCATGCTGGAATGACTCAGGTCGGGGAGACGTAAGACCCGGTTACGGGGGACTCGGAAATCCCCGACGAGGTCGTCAAAAAAATGACGAGGCCGAGCCTGCATTTTGACGAGGCCTCCCGCTGCAGACATCCCACGAAACTCCTCCTCGTCAAAATCCGAGGCGCGGTCGTCAAAAAACGGTGGCGAACCCGAGTCCCGGCAAACCTGGGTCATACGCTCCCCCGATCAGGGGGCCCGGTCGAAACGAGATCCCCTAGGCTGCCCCAGCGGGCGTTGCCCCCGGCTCCAGAAGCAAGAGAATGACCGAACTGGTTCATTGCATCTCGATTAAGCTCGGCGGTGGCACGGGAAGCGACCGATCGTCCGATCCCCTCGATCTCAGTGAGCGAAAATCGATCGCCGGGCAATCCAGTGCAT
Source organism: Prorocentrum cordatum (assembly GCA_963575745.1). NCBI lineage: Eukaryota > Dinophyceae > Prorocentrales > Prorocentraceae > Prorocentrum > Prorocentrum cordatum. The sequence goes on from CAUYUJ010002525.1 coordinate 396,220, forward strand.
TCGGTCGGCCCGATTTCCGATACGTCTAGGTCCCCGCAAGTCTTGGCCAGCTCTGCGCGGATGCGCGCAGCTTCGGCCTGGAGGGTAGTCTCGTTGTCGCCCTCCTTGCGGACGAGCTTCTTCTGCTGTGCCAGGACCTGCGCCATCGTTTCTTGGTCTGGTGCTGCCGAAGAAACACTGCCTGGGTCCTGTGGTATCTCGACGGGAGCGTCGGGCATGGCAGCGCCTCGTTCATCCTGGCCAGACGCAGCAGGTGTTGCCACCGGCTCCTCCCGAAGAGGGAATCCTGGTGATCCGCGCTGTTCCTCACAGTCTCTGTAGAACGATCGGAGCGCTGTGAGGGCTGGATGATGGGCATTAATGGAGACCTTGTTGAATTTGGTCAGCTCTTCCATGCCCCCCAGCAGAAAGTGCTGGTATACTTTGGAGACCCACTGGAAGATCCCCGTAGTGGTACCCTGCACAGACTCGGGGTCGAGGAATCGCAACTGCTTCTTGAAGAAGTGCTCTGCAGTACACACGGGAAGGTCCCGTGCCCATGTATGAGTGTGGTTGTAATAAACCTTGTACGTATCTGACTCGGTCCCACAACGAAACTGGAAGATCAAATATGATTCAATCTTGTCCTGTATGAACAGTTCGAGAACGCAGTGCATCTCGATCACCTGCTTTAGCTGGAACATCGGCGACTCAATCAACGGTGCCGATGTCCAGTAATACACCATATGACTGTCCGAGTATGTCGTCCAGTTGTTGATATCTTTCGGACGGTAATCCTTCTGGTTAAGGACTTTCTCTGGTGGATCAAGGACGCATTCAAAGAGAGACGTACCAGAAATCTGATATGCCTGGATCTCGGCTGTCATCTCAGCCTCCATGGCGTCATTGGCGGCCCTCTGTTCATCGCCACCACAACTTCGGAAACGTCAACGACGATGGTTGAGCGCTCGGCGGTGGTGTCAACCACTTGTTGCCGAATGCCTTCGTCGATCTCCACGTGATCTTCAGCGGGCGTTGCCACCGGCCCCCGGTCGGATCGCGGGGCCCGAGGAGCGGTGCGTCGAGGCGGCGCGCGTGGGATACGCACTCGCTGAAGAGAGGGGGTCCCGAAGTAGGGAAGCTCATGGGATTGAGAATACTCAGCAATCTGGGAGCTGCATGATGACGGCCCCCTCATAGCCACCTCCATGTGGGCACCATTAATCTGGTCAGCACGAATGGGCATGGCGTAAACGACGCCTCAGGGGCATTTTTTTGCTTCAGTACCAGATGTTTACCCAACGCAATCCGTAGTGCAGCATCGGCATCTGTACTGCGAAGGACTTTTCAAAGACGCCGAAGTGCATGACGGGGCCATAGATGTGTCCCTTGTTCATGCGAACTTTGGTTCGAGAATCGCCCTTGGGGTAGTGATTGTCGTAGTGGTAGCAGTTGATTTGACCCCCAATTTTTCACGAAGATGAAATCGCCGACGCGAACATCCGTGAAGATAGGACGTCGGCTCCAGTCTCTCTGCGTCAGCTCTGCTACGATGGGCCTGAGCACCGCCCTGCAGCACGCCATCGAGATAAGCCAATCCTTGTCCTGCTGGTTATATGTGCTCCTGTCAACCATAGCACGGACAATGGCCTCTTCGTCGAACGTATCGGGGTCGGCAAATTCTTCTGCCGAATGAATGAGCGCTGCTGTCACTGCGGCAAGGCCAGCAGGGTTTGCCCCCGGCGTGGGAGCAAGGGGTTGCTGCGCCGATGATGCAGAGGCAGACTCGTGGGCAGAAGGTCGCTCGGAACCACTGATATGGGCGATCGGTGTCTGCCGCAGAGGCTTTGGCGAATACGCCACAGGATAGGCCTTCGCAGCAGGCGTTGCCGCCGGCGCAGGTTGGCGCGCGTCTGACGGGGATGGCGGAGCAATCCCAGGAAGGTCGGCAATCATGTCAGCCTCTAACTCTCGGGCAACCTGCTCCTGTCGCGACTGCTGCCAAGGCGGAGCGCAAATTTCATATTTGCTGACTGGTGCGAGCTGGCACTCCACAGGCGGGCATTCCCAACGCGGCCCCTCTGCAGGCCACAACTGTTTGCCACAGTCGCGGTCCCAAATGCAACGGCGAGTGGTCGCAATTGCGGCGGGAGGAACCACGCCCTCGGTCATGATAGCGCCTTGGGCGCCAAGCCAGAATCTGCAGCCAGATTGTGTGGCAATATACATGTCAATCACGATCTCCACCTCGTTTTCCAATGATTGAACTTGTATGGTGGGACAAACGTATGAAGATTAGGCTGCGCACCCCTCATGTACGCACTCGAACTGTAGAAGGCTTCGGTGTGCGGCTCCTTATAATGTTTTTGTCTCGCTGAGTAGTGTCTATATATCCTGGGATGATTCCATGCGCCAAAATGTTGCTCCAAGCACGGCATGTCGCGCCGTGGTGGAGGTATTTCGCGTCGGTCCACTGTAGACTGTCCCAGCCCATATTCCACGGCTGGGAACGCGGATTGACCGAACTATGTCCTCCTACGCAACGTATGGCAATAACGCTGCTCCAATCGAAGCAGCGGGAATTGCTCCCGGCAGAAAATGGTTCACCGTAGATCTCAATCGTATTCTTCTCTGGATCAATGTGCGTCTGTAAAGCACGAAGGGTAAAGATCGGGTAATAATCCGTCCAGGTTTCCCAGTCCATGCCGTCTTAAGTGTTCCATGGCCGCTTAATCGGATGGGCCGTTGCTGCGATCACGACGGTTGCGGAATTTCCACTCCACCATTTCTTCGAAGGAACGCCATGTGCTGGTGTATTTCCACCTGGCATTTGAGCGCCGTTTCCATATATTAATACGCCGATCAGTGAACTGATCGATGCTGAAGTGCTTGCTATACGAGATGTGGCGCAGCATAATCGTGATATATTTGCTGATGTACTTGGGGTCGCCAAGATATTCTGTCAATATCAGGTCGGGATCATACGGCGTTTCGTTGTATGGTGGTAGAGAAATCCGTTTATATTCAGGAAAGCAACAAGAATGGTCGAGATCAGGTGCGTGGGTGATCACGCAATCGTCGTAATCCAACTGAGCTGCCCAAACCTTGTCAGTGATGCACTGCATGCCTCCTGGCGCGCCCGTGCCCCGAAGTGGAGGGGGCACGTGATAATGCCCATCTGGCTGTTGCGCACGGAGCTTATATCCACGAGGAGCGCATGCACTGTCGAACATAGTGAACTGATTTAGCTCTTCATAGGAAGAACGCTCACAGCAGTCCTGCCATGGAAGCACACGCATGTTGTCCAAACGCTGAACGGCGGTAGGAACGTCGTCAGCAGGAGTTGCCTCCGGCACCGTAGCCACGTCTGCATCCGATGGGGGATGGGCAGGCGGCCCTGCGATAGAGAGCGTGGCCGGCATGGTCTTCGGTGGCGGGCCCGGTGGCAGTGGCGGCTTGTTCGGACTGGGCAGAGGCGCTGGCGTCGTCGCGGGTTCGGCTGCAGAAGGCACTGCAGCGGGCCTCGCGGTCGGCGTTGGCTCGATCGCGGAGGGCGGCGCGTCGAGCGGCGGTGCCGGCGGTACTCTCGGGGAGGCTTCCTGCGGAACGCATGGCGGCTCTGCGGGAACTTCGATGCGGTCCAGAGCGGTCAGAGCGTGGCAACCCTTGCACTTCCGGATGGTATCCGCACTGTCGAGTCGAGGCCCATCACGGCGAGAGGCCAGCAACGCACGCTCTCGGATGATGCGATTGGTGTTTGCCGTAGTTGCCTCCACTTTAGCCTCGATCTTGTCTACGAGCTGCTCGTAGACCACCCAGGTGAATGCATGCATGTCGATGGAATGGAGGTTGGGCTGCGACAGTAGCGCCTTCCTTTCATCGGAATCGTAGCATGCCCAAATGCCCGGGCACGCGTCGATCAAGGGAATCAGGCTGTAGCACAGCTCCTCGTATGCCGGGCGGAACGGGTCATCATCTGAGCGTTGTGGTGCCGGCGATGCCGATGGCGGCTCTCCTGGCGCCCCTGGAACGGGACGATGCTGCTGAGCCTGCTCATCAGCGGGCGTTGCCACCGGCATGGATAGCGGTAAGTTGCCGCTGGCACATGAAGCCATCCAAGCACAGTGGGCCATCTCTCCGGCGGCCTGAGTCATCAACGTGGTAAGGCAGTGGTATCGCTTCCATTCATCCGTCATCCTGTTGCGGAAGTCCGGAGCCGCTGATATTTCCTCGGCCTGGGTGATGCCTGGGGATATAATGACTGAATAACGGCGCAGAAGTTGCGGTAGCAAACGGCGTCGTTGAACTGAGTCGTCATCATCGCCATGTTGTGATTGTTCATTTTGGCGTGCCAAGCCGTAGGAGATAGCTCGTCGTAGGAGTCGATCCATTGGTCTGCAGGGATAGAAGCGATACCTCTGGCCTTCATGTGACGTGCGAGGTCACATGTCAGGTAGTCGAAGTTGGGGTGCAAGCCCCATTGTTTGGACAAACCTGGGCCCACTACTGTAGGGCATCGAAAGTACTGCATCACGTCAATCAAACGTGACACATCAACCTTCACGTGTGTAGGCATGTGCTCTAGAACGCCGCTCTCGCACTTGATGTGGTTGTTCTCGGGCCGCCCAGTCTTGTTTGGAGCACGATCAGCATGGCGCCGTACGTCTAACAACTGTTGGTTGTTGCTGGCGCAGCGGGTATCATTGGCACTCCAAACAACGAAAGCATTGAGGCCTCTGCAATAGCGCCGTTGCTTCACATATGCAGGGAACGCTGTGCTCCACTATTCCCAACAAATCTGCTCATTGATCTAGCGCCACTCTGCCGCAGAATCATTATCATTGCAGTACAGTAAGGCTCGCGCCTGACGAATCGTACCGATCAGCATGCGCTGTTCGACCGTGGCAGCGGTCTGCAACTGTAGAACTTCTGCGATACGCTCTTCCTGCACCGCAGCAGCACGTGCACGAAGGGTTTGCATGTCGCAGCGGGTGTCGCCACCTGCTTCTGGCAATAAGATCAAGTCCTGGACGACGGGTGTGTCGTTCTGCTTGAAAAATGCCTTGAAATCTTCGTGCGAGAACGCCCACATCATGATGTCGTCGCGGATCATAGTTGCCAAATGCTCGAACGTGGCGCCGCCCACGTGCTCTGCCTTGTTGAGACATGGAATAAAGAGCGGTACAAGGCCGACGTTGGCAACTTGCGCGAGCTCACCGCGTCGGGTCGGGCTGTTGAGCTCATCAATGCCGTACCCTGGGTAGCGCTTGAAGTCCTTTGCCTTGTCACCCTTCTTCTTGTGCATGATCCATGTGGAATCCGTGTAGAGATTGGTCCATTTGTACGCATGGCCTGCAGGTCCAAGAGCATGAATGAGGAGGGTTCCCAAGTCCTCTTGTACCATGCCCATCCAGCCTCGCTCGGAGAGAAGGGCGTTGACCAATCGACCACCACAGAACGCACTGTATTTCGCTTGGGGCAATTCCAATGGACCCAACATGGATCCTGGAGCAGCGCCAGGCTCGTCTCCTTCCGGGGACTCGGACGAGTGAAGGCCGCCCTTTTCATATGGGCTGCCATTGCTGCTTGCCGAGGTGCGGGAGAAGTTTCCAGCCGTCAGGGTGATCAGAAAGTGTTGCCACCGTCTGGGGACTCGAGCCAATCCCTCCAAAACCGCCACGATCCGTCAGCCAAGTAATGAGCTTTCGGGTGTATGTCATGTTTTTCTGGAGGTCGTGAAAGGCTCGCATGTCGGTGACAAGATGGTCCTCCACAATATGGCCGATGTGTCCCGCCACAGACGTCCTGGCCAAGGCAGGAGGCCGCACTGGTAATTTGACTTGCTCTCGGTCAAGAGGGCGTGCGTGATTCGGAGTCATTAATCCTTCCGCATAGAGGCCTGGCGGCATGTAGTAGCCGCCCATAAAGATCGCTGTCATTCATCTCCTTGACCGTATCCTCCGACCACTGACCAAGCATAGCGCATCCGACCTCCGACCAATCATTATGCAAGATTCGCCACTCGGCATCCAGCATGTGCGTGGCGAGGTCCATTGAAGGGCACACTCGATAACCAGCCCGACCAGGGATCGCGGCCTTCAGATGGTCAGGCAAATTGCGGGTAGAATCCGGAACGGCGGTGTTGCGTGTGAACAAACTTGACAGCGCACACATGGCTTTCAGCATCGACAGCCATGGGGTCGCCGTAACCGTGTTGTACTCACAATAGGCGTTGCCGCCGACAGGCTCCATGCTGTTGCCGACCACCCCAGTCACGTCCAGCGTGGCGGCGCGGGTGGTCTCGACGAGCGCGGAGTCGTCTGGCGCGCGCAAGTGGTACTCGGCGCTGTTGCCCAGGCGGAGCTGACGAAGGAAGTGGCATCCTTCGTCGCCTGCACGATTGCGGCCTGTCTGGAGCAGAAACGCAGGGCCCACGCGATCATCATCATCGGCCTCGGGGCCCCGGCGGACGTCGCCGCCGACGGCCCAGCCGACAAGGTGGAGAGGTGGGACCTCGGGCATCTCAGATGGGGGAAAGTCGGGGGCGGAACCGTTTCCCTTAACAGTAGGTGCGCGCGGTGCGAGCAAGATGCTGGCAAGCGTAGTTGCTCGAGTCGTAAAACAGCTGCGGGAGCAACGTGATTGTATAACAAACGTCCTAGAGTGGGCGGGACCAAGGGTGGACGAAGAGGATTGACTAGAGCGTCTACCGCGTGGCGAATGGGCCCGCGCACGAGGTTGGCGAGAGGCGCCAGCCCCGGCAGGGACGCCGATATGGCACATGCACGCATGTAGTCCCTCCTGCTCATTTGGTCCCACGCACTGTCGTCCGCATCGTGTACCTGGCGCGCCCAAATGTTCACGGTCAGTGAGTAGTATCTCACAACCCTCTTCGCATCCATCAACCTTCGGGGGCTCGGCAAGGCGCGGTAGACCGTCTGGCCTCCTGGGCCCCCTGAACGGTCGCCAAGGGTTCTTCGGAGGACACTGCATGGGGGTGAAGGGGAAGATGAGCGATATTTCCAATAAATCCCTCCAGAGATCTGCTTTCCTAGGCTCAAAATGTTTGGTCAGCATGTCGGCAGTCTGTTCTTTAGTACCTACATACTTAAGCTCGACATGTTCAAATTGGCATGTTTCGCATATCCAATCCAAATTGATACGATGTGCGCGATGAAGATGACGAAATGCTGGTGCACGTCCCGTTTGGACAATCTTGATCACGGCCTGGCTGTCCTCCAGGACAATAAAGTGCACTTTAGGTGAGCTGCTCGTAGGAGCCGGCTCTGGGTCCACGTGTAACAGAGTACCTTCGCGGGAAATCGTACGCCTCTTAGGAGTCGTAAGCGTCTCCGACTGCAGCGGGAGCTGCCTCCGGCTAGGAGAGGATCCCCTTGTATGGGGACGCATTGCGAGGCGGCGTCTTACGCCGCCGCTTCTTGGCGGCCAGGGTTGGACATACCGTCGCAGCGACACGTCTCAAGCAACCTTCTCCTTGCAGGTTCTGGCAACCTCCACCACGGCCTCCCAGAGAGAAAGCAGCGGAAGTCCCTCAAGTCGTAGTGCAGAGTCAAGAGCGACGATCTCGGACTCCGCGGAGGAGTGAGATACGACCGTCTGTTTTTTGCACACGGCATTGACGGGGAAGGAAGCGTTTGGTCCAACGAGCGCCGCGAAGACGCCCGTGGTGGACTTAGAGGAAGAAATGCAGTCGGCAAAAGAGGCATCAGTGAAGAGCATGATGGACAACTGGTCCTGAGTATCACCGACCCATCCATGTAGACAATGTGCACGAGTCGTCTTGAGGCAGCAGATGAGCCGATGAAGGCGTTTGTCACACGTAGCGTTCCACTTGGTAATCTCTCTGGCTAACATGCACACCGGGTGCAATAGATCAAAACGACAGCATCGTGCCGGGCAGAGAATCTTCATCAACACGCTCGCCGCGCCCTGGCCGAGGATGCCCTCGTCAGAGTAATCGGACTCAGTAAAGGAAGCGCCCTCGATACCAAGTGTCTCTGGGGCGGGAAGGTCGTCGTAAGTGACAGTCGTAGTACGCGACAGACCAGTGGGTCTCTCGACCGACCCAGCTGGGCTGGACGATCGCGAGCGAGCGCTGAGCACGCCAGTGGGTCTCGCGACCGACCCAGAGGAACCAGGCGATGTATAAGATCGCGAAGCCCTCGGGAAGTCGGAGCGTTTTCGGCGTGAGCCTGGCTTTTTGGCAAGCTTGGAGGGGCACTCAAGGTAGCGCTCTATGCATTGATCGGTAAAGCCAAGCATATCATGTCGGATACCACGAACTTGTTTAGCTGTATGATAATATTTCTCGCTGTGGCTGGGTGACACTGGGCGAATGGCAGCCATCCGCTTGTCGAAGACGCTCTGCGGAACGTCGTAAGCCTGTTGTCCACAGCCAAGGTATTGAGAGTACGGAGTAGGCGGATCGAGCTCAATGCCGCTCCAGCGGACCAGGTCCCAGCCGGCCTGAAGATTGGAGGCGGGTCCCGCAAGCTTGAAGTCGTCCACGTATACGGGGAGTATCAGGCCCAGTCTCTTGCGTCTCCACGCGCATTCCCAGCCAGGGATGGGCTCGAAACCAACGCTCTCCAGGCACGTGCGACACTTGCGTTCCCAGAACACGCCTGCCAAGGGGTGTCCGTAGAGTGCCAAGCGGAGTCGGCACACTGGGTTCCGGCGTTTAGCCCAGGAGTCAGGCTGACGCCACTTGGGGAGCGTCATCCACGTATCGACCGGGTCAATCTGGCCGTCTCCGTACAGTAAGGCCTGAGTGCACGCGCCTGGCGCGTCACTCTGTTCGCCTCCGCAATTTGGCAATAAAGCGGTGGCGTCACAAAGCTCAGAAGCCTCAATGTGTGACGCACTGGACGCCGCGTCAGCGAAAATGGCAGCTAAGCCAGTCTCATCTTTGCCAGCGTTGCCCTGAACCACCAAGCGGCCTTTGACCTTGCGTAGTTCCGGGGGAAGTTCTTCATGGTTCACAGATGAGAGCTCCTATATGATGAAGAAGTGAACTTCCTAGCCAGTACGAATCGTTTCTGCCTCAATGTCTTCATTTTCAGCAACGGTTTCTATCATCCAAGTTCATTTCTCTTCTCACGGCGTTCGCATCCCTTGCGTAGGGTCTCTTGTGCTCGTGGCTCAGCAGCAACTTCACGTTTGTTCAGATTTCGTGTAACAAGGACAGGGCGTGCCCATGATGACGCAGGTAGCTTTTCTCTGTGTGCCTGTGTACAATCGGGCCCACGTGGCATAGTGGGCATTGCTACCGACGGGGTGAACTTGCGGTTGAGCGGGTTCACACGCCCGAAGTCGTAGCCCTCACTATCGATCAATACCAGGGAACGTGCAACTCCGGCAGGCGATGTTGAGGGTTGGCGGTAGTATAATACTGTGGTCATGTCGCGTGGCCCACCAGGAATTCTGGCATACAGGATCTCGTTGTTTGTCACGCCCTTGACGTCCTCGTCTCGAATGACAGCTCCGCTGTCCATATCATAAGAAATACGGCGTTCCACGATATTCCATGTAGGTCCACTAGCCGTTGTAATGCGAAAGATTTTAGCTCGTTGGTCCTGTCGTGCCCACACCCGAAGGGCAGCCCGCTCACGTGCCTCGCGGGCTCGTTTGACGTCTTCTGCGTAATCAATTTCTCTTTTCTGCTGGCCTCGGGACAAAGTCTTCCAATGTTCGGGAAGGATGTGGTCTGGACGCGTAGTAGCCTGAACGCGTGTCTCACGACCGCGGACCACCATCTTGCCGTCTGGCAACATCTTGGGGAGCTCGTAGAATCGAACCAGGCCGGCCCATGGTTCACTAAGTTCGCGGTGGTCTGCCGCACTAACACCGCCCCAAACGTCTCGAAAAACACTCTCGCCCTCGAAGGTAGAAGTCGCCTCGAAGTCCCTTGTGACATCTAACTGATCGACAAGAACAAGAATACTCATCACATCGTCCGTCGGACGGAAAAGCTTCTTTCGCGGGGTACGGATGTCCCGGATGATGCAGCATCCACGCTGCTCCCAATAATCAGGCCCTGGCGCTGGTGAAGCGACTTCTGGAGCTGATGGATGGGCAGCAGCTGGACTGGCGCCCGGCGGTCTGAGAGAGGGGTCATCCCACTCTGTCGGGTAGGTGAGCGGTAGGTCAGGCGGAGGTGCGTCGCCCAGGGGGGGAGACGTAGCTGCCTTGACCTCGTCGCGTGCATCAGGGTTGTGGTGTCGCAGGGTACCGTCCTTCACAAGGAAGGTGAACTGACCGTCCATCACAGGGAAGGTGCACTTACCGCCCGGGATGATGATGCCCTTGTTTCTGTGCACGTGACACAGGTCGCCGTCAAGGTGTTTGGCGTATGCAGCCGCGTCCAAGACGAGGTAATATCCTGACCAACGCCCACCGGAGTGTAGATGGCAACCCATGAGTTACCCTTCCCGAGTATGTTATAGAAACTTCGCCGTCTTATGGTTGATCTCGGGATTGAGGCGTTTCCAAAAGATCCGAGCACCAAAAGGTATGCAGTGCCCGGGGGAACTTTCACCAAATCGGATTTCGCGCGCTGTCTTCTCTGCGTGCTCATCGCTGAGGGCAGCAAAGCCAGTGGATACATGCAAAGTTGTCACAGCAGAAAGCCTGCATGGCCCCCTTCCACCACCCGTGTCCCAGCCAAGACATGTGTAACACAGCCCGAGTGCCCAGAATGACGATATTGACAATGCGCTCGATCAGTCCATTCGTCTCTGGACGATGAGGAGTACTAGCGTCGTGTCGCCATCCCAGCTGGCGGCGCGCTTTCAGAAGCTCTCCGGAGTTATCTGTATAAATATGCTTCACGTCGTCGTTCGCGGCGATGAACTGCTGAAAGGATGCCTTCGTTGTAGCTGCGTCTTTGTGTGCGGCTGGATATGCCACGATGATGCCGGTGTATCTGTCGAGGACGACGAGTGCGTACTTGTCGCCATGTTCGTCAGCGGCATCGTCTTTGGCCATAACAATGCGGTCTGCAGTCAGCGCCCCCCCGAACTTCTTCGGTACGAAAGCCTCGTAGGCAACGTCCTCGTCCGCGGGGGCTGCCGGTGGATGCGGCATATGCGGTCGCCTGCACGGGGCGTTCTGCGCCATGGTGCGAGAGCAGACCTCGCAGTCGGGGTGTTTAGGGCTGCGGGTCATGTAGCGCATAGGATCGATGGACTTCTTCTGACGGTTCGGAAGAACACGGTCACCATCGGAGCGGGGCTCAGCAGGCGTCGCCACCGGCAAATCCTCGAGGTAGGACGACGCGGTGTCGATCGGATCGATGGGATCTGCCTGAACTGTGCCTGGGGTATCCCCGCAGGTACAGTCGAGCCACAGGGCGAAACTTTGAATTGTCTCTTCGGGCAGCTCTCGCGGTGGAGCCGTGGTTCGGATGTCGGCGGCAACTCCGCTGGGCCCTTGCAGCACCAACATGTGTCAAGGCAGCGTGAAGGAGAACGCTTGCGCCTGCGACGTCCTGGCGCTGTGGAAGTACACAATCGCGGCGGCGGTACCAATGCAAGATCGTCGAAGCGTAGTTCCGGAACTCGGTTGTTGACAGGAACTTTGCACCACTGGCCCCCCGGATCCTGGAGCAGGTAGCCCAGGCCGGGGCCCCAAAGTTGCCGAAAACCACCAACTTCAATTGGTTGTCCCACTGGAAGTAACGAAAGACAATCAGGCAGGGCAAGAGCTGAACTCCGTAAGCCTACCTCTGGTAGTTGGATGTCGTAGTGCTCGTTGACAGCACGGTCACCATTGGCCGTTTCCAGAATATGTTCCTCGCGGATAGAGATGCGATCAGATTCGGTCTGCGTGAGCTCGTTCTTGTCCTGGATGCGGTGCGCAGAGCCACTGTCGAGAACCCAGGAGCGGGTCAGGGCGGCTGTCGATCGTGGAGGGTCGACAGTAGGTGTCGCCACCGACTCCTGGATCGTCTCAGGTGGCTCCGTAGTGAAGTCGAGAGAACCTGGAATCGCAGTGGGTGTTGCCACCGACAATAGAGCGTGTCGGTAGTCCTGTAGGTCCTTGTACCATAACTGAGCTTCCCGTTGGCGACACTCAAGAGCTTGAGCGCTCTGTTTCCACCACTGTGGGAGCGGATCTGGCATGTTGACAATGTCGTCTCCGTTCGGCTTCTCGATCCACTTGTCGAGAGTGGCCTTGCCGGAGACGGTGCACGGGAAGTACTCCGCGTTGTCTGTGTCGAAACGCATCCGACGTCGCGGCGTGGTAAATGCATTCTTGGCCTTGTGCACGGCCATGAGGGTCTTGTCACGGATGACGCAACTGCGGTCGTACCGGCGCGGGCGGCGACCAATAGAAGGAGAACGCGCGCGATACCGAGGAGAGCCACGAGATGAACTGCGGCTCATGGAGCGTCTGTCACGTCCTCTGTCGCTGCCTGACGATCTGTCGCGGCCGCGCGGGCTGCCACGCCCTCCGCCGCGCCCGTCTCTGCCTCGGGGGGGTGATCGTGATGATCTATCGTATCGACCTCTCGACTGGCTTCGAGAGTCTGTAAATCTCCGGGGGGGTGATCGAGAGCGGTCGCTCTGGCGTTTGCGGTCACGTCGGCTATGCGAGCCCCCCGCGCTCCGGACCCACCCGCGTTGTGGAGAGCGTCTGCTCCCAGATCCGCGGGGTGGTGGGCGGCCGCGGCTGTCCTGACCGGGATTCCGCGGACGGCTGGGGCTCCTTTCAGGCGCCTTCACACCAGCAGCGAGGTGGGCACATTTGCATTTGTCACATTTGTGACACTTATTCTGGACGAAGTAACTGCACTGCGCCACGCGCAGGAAGTTGCACTTGTCACCACGCGCGCAGGAACTGCGCAGGGCTTCCTGCCTGCCTTGTTTCTGGAACTCGCAGGGGCAGACACGCTGCGGAGGACGCGGCCGCCGGCGTTCGAAGGACGGGAAGATCTGCCGTCTCTGCCCCCCTGGAGCACGCGCGCAAAAGCCTCGCAACGATCCCCATTCCGACAGTTGCCCCTGTTCCATGCGGCGCAGATGTTCACCTGAGAACGATTCTCATATTCGTACCGTAGCTTGCTCTGGTTATTCTCGAGTTGTTTCATCTCCAGAACGTCGAGGACTCGTTGGCGAAGCCACTCGTAGGTACGATGCGGGTCGCTCATTTTCACTCTCTGATACTCGTACATTTCTGGTTTCATCCAAGCGCGTCTGCGAATCTGAATGCGAGATAGAGACTCGAGGATATTGTGGTCGGGTGCCTCTCGGCAATCCAACAATAGAGCGTCCCATTCAGTATTGAATCGCTGCAGATCTTCGTCTCTCATCCTCAATTCCTCGAGGCGCTCAAAAATCGTGAAGGTCATCGTCAGACTCGGTAACCTTGTGGGACTGTAGGGTGCGCCAGTAGATCTGGCGACCTTTCACCATTCGTCCAGCTCTGTGTTCCTTGGTCTCGACGAGCTCGATCTTGAAGCGCAAGTCAGAGGACAAGATGTCACTGAGAGCAGCTGCGAGATTGCAGCCGGCGCTCTCAAAGTCACCGCTGTCTTGCACGTCTTCAAAGGTACACTCGGGCTGTTCGGCGACGAAGAGGAAGGCGTATGCTTTAGAGGGGCGCCCTGAAGGGGCTCCGAAATTATTCCTAACCCTTTGCTTCCACTCAAGAAGCTGAGTGATTTGTGGCAAGACAGGGACTCGCACGGTGTCGGACTCCTTGATAGGAGTAGTAGTGTTAACTGAAACTGCAGACAGTAGTTGTGAGGGTACCGGCACACCGTCATTAGTTGATTCTGTGCGCACTGGAGACACGTGGCGCGTCTGCGCAGAAGTTGCCGCTGAGGCTGCTCCTGGTGACGTACGTCCTGGTTGTCCGACAGAAGCGCGCGGTGCTTCAGCGGACGTTGCCGTCGGCCTGTCACGGCCTGGCGATGGCTGAGGGTGAAGTGTAGTGGCGTTGGTGTGGTCGATCAGTTAATTCGTCCAGTTCGTCATGTCCTCGTGTATTTGGTCAACTCGTTGGCGCACAGATCGTAGATCGTGCTTCGACGAAGTGATCTCCTCGCCAGTGCCCCGAGAGCGTTGGGAATACCGATCAAGTCTCTGCTCGCAAGCTCGGAGACGGAAGCCCCGTGCCTCCATTTCACTTTCCAGACGCGTGAGACGCCCCTCGACACGTACCTTTTTCAACATCTCTGTCCCGAAGGGCCTGGGAGAACTCAGACTGCGCGTGGTCCGCCGCCGTCCTAACTTCCTGCAACCTGCCAGCGAAGGGGGCGAAATCGTAAACCGTAGGAGGAGATCCCAGCTGGCCAGTCTGGGCTCGTCCAACACGCAACTCTGCCAGGGCGCCCTGTACTCCAGGTAAACGCTGCTCGATCACAGAGATCCGGTCAGCGAGGGGCTGCACAACAGCGCTGGTCGCATCAGGCCGTTGAGCGACGACTCTTTCAGCGTTCTGCAACGCCCCGATCAGGGTCGACGAGTTGGCACTTGCTTCAGCACGAAGCGTAGCCGCAGCGCGTTCCACACGTGATCGAAGATCATTGATCTGGGACTGAACGTCGCCGAGGTCGCGTGCCTCGGTCGGAGGAGGTCGATTGCGCAGCTGGTCATGGATCTCGCCATGCAAGATCCTGACCGCAGAAACGCCTGTGTCGCGGACGACGGCAAGCTGCTGCTCCATCTGCGCGACGTAGTTGCGCAGGTGCTCGACCGTCGCGGACCGTTCACCTGAATGTGACACTTGACGGTCAACCTGAAACAGCAGCCCTCCTAGGATTCGGCGATTTTCGGCGATCCTGGAATATATGATCGCTAAGGCGCCGTCGAATTCTTGCCGAAGAGCAGCAGTGCGTGCGGCGTTCGTCTGAACGCTCTGCACCAGTCCAGAGTACTGCCTGGACACGAAGGTTTCAACCTGGTCTCGCAGCTCGGCGAGGTCACCTGCAGCGGGCGTAGCCGCCGGCAGGTCGACTGAGAGAAAGAGGCGAGGGGCGTCTGCCCCCTGCGGCACCCTCTCGCGAGAAGCGCGCGGCCTCTGAGAGGCCGCACGCGTGCTCGACCTGTTCTCGTCGCAGGGGCCCGTGGCCTCACACCGGTTTCGCATGGACGAGCTGCGGATAGGGCCGCGCGCGCGGTGTCGGATGAGATGATGACACCTTGGGATACTGCGTCTGCGGTTGCGCCGCCACTGGTCTGCCGAGCCCCTCGAACGCCGCCGCGTGCGCCGACACGGGTGTAGTGAGAGGGCTGGCTGGGCCAAAGCCACTGTTCCGACGGCGGGATGCGCGGAAACGCCCAGGAGTATCGGGACCAGCGGGGCTTGCGCCCGACGCAGTAGGGATTGCCCCCGACTTAGGAAGAGGAGAGGAAGGATCGAAGGTAGGCGCGTGAATTCCTCCAACGCCTGCTCCTACTCCTTTTCCTGCCCCTCCGTGGGCGGCGAGGCGGCGAAACTTAGCCGCAAAACGCGCCTCGGGTCCGTCGGAGCTGGGGGGGTATCTGGGACACCCACACGGTCACCTCCAAGGCTCTCCAACTCATCACCGAACCGACGCGCCGTCGGAGAGCTCAGACGCTGAGACGCGAAGGATCCTTTACGGCGCATGCGCCGCGGGGGATCCATCGGGGCTGCGAGCGAGATCGCGACGCAGGGTTCGGTGAATGGTGAGCGTAAAGGGCTGATAACCCGTGTACGGGGTTAGAGTACAAAGGTACGAAACCCCTGACGCGTAGGTAGAGGAAGGAGGGGAAGATACGGATATGTTCCTCCTGTGCGACCAGCGCCCTGGTCTCTTCCAGTACCTTGAGCCAATAAGGCGAGCAAACAGGCGAGTGAGGAGTAGAGATGAGGGTGTGAGACGGTTTCCTTTCACAGACTCCTGAGTGTCGTGGGCGCGGCCATTTGAACAAATTGCAGTGAAATCCAACGCGAGAGCGCGAAACCTCGGTAGAATTTTAAGGATGTCCCGCGCGATTGCGCGTTTGTACAAACTCGAAAAATATCAGGCGGGACGCGTTGTTGTGGCAAACCGGAGGCCAGCGACCCAATCTGAAGCGCAATACTTCCCGTTGGAAGACAAGGAAGAAAAAAAAAAAAAAAAAAAAAAAAAAAAAAAAAAAAAAAAAAAAAAAAAAAAAAAAAAAAAAAAAAAAAAAAAAAAACGCCTCGGGAGGACATTTCAATCGAAAAAGCACAGCGGGCACCGCGCAGAGGGGGGTCAATAATAATGATTTTTCAGCCATGAGAACTCAACAAACCTAATTTCACGACTGATCATTCTTACTGCTCGCGCGCCGTTCAACATGTATACCCCGAAACATCGATACCCGCCCTCTTCGTCTTTAACCATGCCCCCTTGGGGGTATATCTTCCTCGCCTGCCACGTGCAATTGGCGAAGCCCCTAAAACAGGGCAAGCAACGAAGGGACAAGGGGGAGGGAGAAGGATGGGGCACGAGAGAGCGAGATTAGCAGGAATTTGGTGATCTGGAGCGTTGCACGGCATGCGTGTGAGGCAGCCTCACAAGCCCTGACTGGCATGATTGCCTGGTCTATCGAACCCTCCGTCTTCCCTCCCCCAGATGACACTATCATTGCTGAATCCCACCGGGCCTTCTGGGCGCAGGTGCTGAAGAGAAATTGTTGTTTGAATCCGATGTATTCCCCTTCTGGGAGGTCTTAACCACTGCTACTCTTTAGTAAACGCCCAATCCCCCACTCGACCAGCGACCGACCAGTACCAATGCTACCCCCATCCAGAATCCCAGTCAACAATAAATTACCAGCTGCGGAAAAAGCTGGACCATGTTCGGGCGACACGGACGGCAGGGGTGCCACGCGATCCAAAAAGCCGCGCAGACTGACTGCGGGTGCACACACTTGGCCGATGCATGCTGCGACGTGCGCTTCCCACCTCGCGCACTCTGCGCGCGACGCGCACGCGGCACACCTGGCGCGGTTGGACCGCGTGGCGCACTGGGCGCATGCGGAGCACGTGGCGTACCTGGCACACCAGGAGGGGCACCTGGCGCATCTGGTGCGCATGACACACCTGGCACGCGCGGCGCACCTGGCACGCATCGCGCGCCTCCCAGCCGTCGCGCACCTGGCTGACGTCTGCACTGGGTACCGCTGGTTGTCGACGGCGGCCCCTGTCCGTGCTGAGGCTCGGCTGCTACGTCTACGGCGCGAGGGCGGGGAGGGGGCGACACGGACGGCCGCCCTGCGGTGGGGAATCTTGCCATCGCTCGGACGCCCACTCCCCGTGCAAGTTTCGGTTTCTTGTTTTTGCTCCGCAAAATGATCCACACTGCTCCTCGATGGCCCTCGCCGAGCAAGACATACACACGTCCGAAAGATGCCAAAGAATAGATACGCCTTCCCGCACGCTGCCAGCCACTGACTGCTGGTAATGCCGACACCTCCCCCCCACTACGATCAAAAACCTACAAAGTGCACCTTGCTGCAAAATCTGGATCATGTCCAGGCGCCCCGCGATCTCTTTACATTGTTTTTCGACATTGAGACATGGGCGACGGTGATGCCAACACATTGACTGGCGCGCAGGCCCACAATCCGCGTCAAGAACCATGCAAAAGCGCACGCAGCGGCAAAACCTTAGACCATGCGCAAGCGCTCCGCGACCAACTTGCACTGTTATCGAACAGGAGTGCGCGGGCGCCCTGGCTCGAGGGCGCGCGCGAAATCCTCGTCGACCGTGGTTGATTATCTAAGAATGAAAGACAGAAGTTCGTTATGTTGATATGACGAACCTCAACTCACTATATCATGGCAGAAGTGTCGGTCCCCCCCCCCTCAGCTGCGATAACATCTCTACAGAATGAGCACCCCGGCCCACTATTCCTGAATGATAGAAAATTGGCGGGCGTTCTTCCTGCAAGGAGCCTGGGATGGGGGGAACTGGGGGAACAAATCAATAGTTAACCAGACGGACCCCCCCCCCAGTCGCGAGTGCGTCCCCACTTCGGCAGGTGCCCCCGCTGTTCACCAGCTACAGTGATCAGCACGCTCTGATCTGGAACCATCTGCGTGGGTATGGTAAAGAGGTCCTCTAGTGGAGTTGCCTCCAACAGTTCTCTTCCCTCTTGCAGTTCTGCGCACCACACCTCCATAACATGCGACTCAAGATCAGCTTCTGCTTCCACGTCAATCGTAGAGAGCCGTCCGTCATCATGTGCTGGTTCGGCTTCTGGAGCTTCTCCTGCGGTTCCTTCCGGCGTCGGCGCATCAGCCAAGTCCTCAACTTCTGACATGTCTTGATCGAAACCTGCTTGAGGCTTAGTGGACTTCAGGCATTGGATGAATCGTGAATGTTCTGATCCTCATATATATATATGTATTCAGAGCAGTACCTTCTGCTTCGTAATAATGGAATCCTGGATCCACGTATCTGAAGCGTACCTTTCTTGGTCGACACATAGCCAAATGTCAAAGCAGGTCTCGCCGCTGATAGGCTGGCTACGCATGCCAACACATTGCGTACTGCAGTGTTGTCGGAGCCAATCTCTCGGGCTATGAGTGCTTCAATGTATAGCGAATGTCTTGCATCGCCGTATTGTACTTGAACATCTCGATTGCCTACTCGGATGGTGACCTGACCCCTTTCGGTATCATTCCTTACGACTGGGAACGGGCCGTTCCAGCCTCCCCAGTCATCCTTCGCGGTCGTAGGGCGGTGGTAGTCGACCAAGTCGCCTTCGTCATAATAGTGCTGACCAGTAATTGTCATCTCAGTGCGTAAGGCACGATTGGTCTTAGCTGCTGCCGTGGCCTGTGTGCTAGCTTCAATACATACCCTGCGCATCGTCTGTTCACGAGAATGATCTGATGTTTCCGTCGGCTGCTCGTGGTCCAGAGCAGGGAGGTCAGGGGGCATCGCTGGTTGCCGTCCAAATAGAGCGTTGCATGGAGACACCTCGCTATAGAAAGTGAATGCGTTGGCGGCGAACAAGGCTTCGCGCAGTAGTCCGGTGAACACAAGAGGTACGCCGAACCTATTGAGTTCAGCCTCCATGGCGTGAAGTAAATGGCGTAGGATGCCATTTCTGGCCTCGATCGTCGTAGCGCGCTGTCCACGCGCACGAATTCTAAGTTCAGTGCCTTTTGCCTCGAGGACTGCTTTCGCAGTGTCGTTGTTAAGGGCACCTTCTCCATCGGAGTAAAGTACCTTGGCCGGTCCAAACTGCATCCAGCACTGATGATATGCATCCAGGATAGTGGTCGCAGTCTTGTCTGGTATTTCAATCCCCGTAGCATATCGTATACAGCGATCGATCATGTGGAACATCGTGTCTTCTTGCCTGTAGAACATCAAGTCGCATTCCACTTCCTCATTGAATTCACCAGGTAATGCAGTAGAGGGCATAACAGTGTGTCCAGGTTTGTCCCAAGCTCTGCATTCTCGGCATGTGTCGCAGACACCTTTGATGAGGTTGAGTCTGTCACTGTCCAGACCTATGTCGCTTAAGAGTCTCATCTTAGGCTCCTTCGCATGGAACCAGCGTAGGTGTAACTTTCGCAACTCGCGCGTTACCACGCTGGGGTCAAGGCTTCGCAGGTTTTGTAAACTAACTTGTACACGGAACCGTGACCAATCTGGTAGTCGCGGTCGTGCAGCAGGGTTCCCCGCTGGCGGTGGTGGAAGTGCGTCTCCATCTTGTTGTCGGCCACGTCTGACGCTAACCTGTGGTAGTCGGTGATGGCCACCCGAACTACCAGCTCCACTCGAGGCAGGTTGCCCTGCAGCAGGCTCAGCAGCACGTCTTCCAACAGTAATGTCGTGACTGCTTGCACCCGCGGTGGGTCCAGCTCTCGAGCGGGGTCTCGGTGCTCTCAGTCGCGTAACCTCAGGAGTGATGGTGTTGCTGGCGCCTCGGGTGGTGGTGCTGCTACCTCAGCAAGATCTGGCAGTGCAGGTCCTGCTGCCTGCTCGGCGGGAACCGGCGGTATCTGTCCATGATTGTCGGGCAACTTCCAAGGCTTGGCAAATTTGCATTTGCCGGGTTACTACATGCCCAGGTTTGTTGTTCCCGTAGTTCTTCTGACAGCTCGGACACTCCCAATTGTAGTCGCCCTATCGCACCACCTGCAGTGTCTCGGCTCTCTATCATGAGAGGAAGAATGCATGGTGACGTTGTCCGCGCAAGCAGGACAGCCAAGCCCTCCCGATGGTGGTCTCGCAATCGAGCCATCAGGCTGTCGGGGAAGACTCGGGTCGTCCAAATCGTACCCCCTTGCGTTGGTGACCAACACGGTGGACGAATACGGGTAGCCATGGAAAGGATCACGAGTTGCCTGAAAGAGATCGTGTGCGATCTGCACAGATTCGACAAAGAGTGACTGCACATTTGATGTATATTGTGCAGCCATGGACAGATCCATATTGCATACCGACGCGTGTTGATGATGGCCACTGCATCGTTTCCGTTCAAAAAGGGTGAGTAAAAGACGATGGTTGGCCATGATCTCGGCCGGTTTTCGCAGCGGTACCCCGTGGAAATCACGTAAGCCAGTAGTGCATTGATCCATGTGCACCTTGCAAGTGCCCTTGCTTTTGACCAACGCAGTCCACGGTGGTATCTGATCCACCCAAGTCCCTACTGGTTGTTCTCCTAAGTAAAATCGTCGAAGACCATTGTGGCGTACAGCCACCTCCCCACATAACTTGATATGTGGTAGATCTTCTTTAACATCCGCCGCTCTGCGGTTGATCGGGAGTTTCTGTACATATAGAAGAAGGGGCGCGCGCTTCTGGGCGAGAGGGAAACGACCGAGAGAAGAAGGGGCGGCCGCCCCACAGGACCTCTCCATGGTACCGGAAGCCCATCAGGGCTCCCTCAGGGCCCCTCCCCCAGGGCCGGGGCTCCCTCGCCTGCCCCCTCCCCTTCCTCCTCCTCCTCCTCCTCCTCCTCCTCCTCCTCCTCCTCCTCCTCCTCCTCCTCCTCCTCCTCCTCCTCCTCCTCCTTCGCCCCCGTCGGCATATCCAGGCGTGTTATGCAGTCAGGTCGTCCGTCCGGAAACGGTGCCGGAGGCCGCTCTGGGCTCCTCTGGGCATCCCCCCCGGGGCCCGTTTTGTGAGGATGTCTCAGGCGAGGGCGCCGGTTTGGGATTCGTCACCGGATCCAGCGGATCCAGCGGATCCGTCCGGAAACGGTGCCGGAGGCCGCTCTGGGCTCCTCTGGGCATCCCCCCCGGGGCCCGTTTTGTGAGGATGTCTCAGGCGAGGGCGCCGGTTTGGGATTCGTCACCGGATCCAGCGGATCCAGCGGATCCGTCCGGAAACGGTGCCGGAGGCCGCTCTGGGCTCCTCTGGGCATCCCCCCCGGGGCCCGTTTTGTGAGGATGTCTCAGGCGAGGGCGCCGGTTTGGGATTCGTCACCGGATCCAGCGGATCCAGCGGATCCGTCCGGAAACGGTGCCGGAGGCCGCTCTGGGCTCCTCTGGGCATCCCCCCCGGGGCCCGTTTTGTGAGGATGTCTCAGGCGAGGGCGCCGGTTTGGGATTCGTCACCGGATCCAGCGGATCCAGCGGATCCAGCGGATCCGTCCGGAAACGGTGCCGGAGGCCGCTCTGGGCTCCTCTGGGCATCCCCCCCGGGGCCCGTTTTGTGAGGATGTCTCAGGCGAGGGCGCCGGTTTGGGATTCGTCACCGGATCCAGCGGATCCAGCGGATCCGTCCGGAAACGGTGCCGGAGGCCGCTCTGGGCTCCTCTGGGCATCCCCCCCGGGGCCCGTTTTGTGAGGATGTCTCAGGCGAGGGCGCCGGTTTGGGATTCGTCACCGGATCCAGCGGATCCAGCGGATCCGTCCGGAAACGGTGCCGGAGGCCGCTCTGGGCTCCTCTGGGCATCCCCCCCGGGGCCCGTTTTGTGAGGATGTCTCAGGCGAGGGCGCCGGTTTGGGATTCGTCACCGGATCCAGCGGATCCAGCGGATCCGTCCGGAAACGGTGCCGGAGGCCGCTGTGGGCTCCTCTGGGCATCCCCCCCGGGGCCCGTTTTGTGAGGATGTCTCAGGCGAGGGCGCCGGTTCGGGATTCGTCACCGGATCCAGCGGATCCAGCGGATCCGTCCGGAAACGGTGCCGGAGGCCGCTCTGGGCTCGTGTTCTTCGCGCCGGGGGTGAGGATGACGTGAGTTCCACAGAAACTCCCTCAAATGATGTCCATGCCAGGTGTCGCAGTTAACCTT
The DNA here is from genome assembly GCA_963575745.1 of Prorocentrum cordatum. NCBI lineage: Eukaryota > Dinophyceae > Prorocentrales > Prorocentraceae > Prorocentrum > Prorocentrum cordatum. The sequence continues at coordinate 418,417 of CAUYUJ010002525.1, forward strand.
TGCATTGGAGTAGGAAGGTAAACCAGTCGTTTTGCAGTTGGGCTGTAGTATGACAGCCCTGACGAAACGAACGTGTAAATAGTGCACCACTGCATCTTGGACCTCCCTGCTGCCAAGGTTTTTCTCCCAACCCTCCTGCGTTGGGTTCTCGTTTTGAATAGAGCACTGCTTGCGCATTCCCGCCCCCCTCTTCCCCCCTGCCTTTTGCCTCGCTCGTCGCCGTCCCTGGGGGGCTGCGATATGCGAACCTGTCGCCACTTTCGAGGCCTGCTGGGGGGCCCAGCACAGTGTGCACTCGCGGCGGATTCACATGGGACCTCGCCATCCCTGGGGGGCTGCCATCTGTGAAACTGTCGCCACTTTCGAGGGCTGCTGGGGGGCCCAGCACAGTGTGCACTCGCGGCGGATTCAAATGGGACCTCGCCATCCCTGGAGGGCTGCGATCTGTGAAACTGTCGCCACTTTCGAGGGCTGCTGGGGGGCCCAGCACAGTGTGCACTCGCGGCGGATTCAAATGGGACCTCGCCATCCCTGGGGGGCTGCGATATGTGAAACTGTCGCCACTTTCGAGGCTTGCTGGGGGGCCCAGCACATCGCGGCGGATTCAAATGGACCTCGCCATCCCTGGGGGGCTGCAATCTGCGCAACTGTCGCCACGTTCGAGGCTGCTGGGGGGCCCAGCACAGTGTGCACCCGCGGCGGATTCAAGTGGGACCTCGCCATCCCTGGGGGGCTGCGATCTGTGAAACTGTCGCCACTTTCGAGGGCTGCTGGGGGGCCCAGCACAGTGGGTACCCACGGCGGATTCAAATTAGACCTCGCCATCCCTGGGGGGCTGCGATCTGTGAAACTGTCGCCACTTTCGAGGGCTGCTGGGGGGCCCAGCACAGTGGGCACCCACGGCGGATTCAAATGGACCTCGCCATCCCTGGGGGGCTGCGATCTGTGAAACTGTCGCCACTTTCGAGGCCTGCTGGGGGGCCCAGCACAGTGGGTACCCACGGCGGATTCAAATGGGACCTCGCCATCCCTGGGGGGCTGCGATCTGTGAAACTGTCGCCACTTTCGAGGGCTGCTGGGGGGCCCAGCACAGCGGGTACCCACGGCGGATTCAAATGGGACCTCGCCATCCCTGGGGGGCTGCGATCTGTGAAACTGTCGCCACTTTCGAGGCCTGCTGGGGGGCCCAGCACAGCGGGCTTCCCGCACGTCTTTCTCCTGCTCTTCGTTCCCGACTCCCCATGTCCTCTTCGAGCCTGTAGTTGTCGCCCCTCGTTCGTGCATGGTTCTCCTGCGCATCATTCCATTGGCGCGTGTCCCAAGTACCTTACATATCAAACAACGGATCCTGCAATTTGATTGTCCGTGCAAATTTCGGCCAACTCCTCGTTTCCCGTGATACAAATGGGCTGGGTACGTTACAGGGTAATTAATATATACATACATATATATATATGTGGTCGAGGTTTCCCCCTGGAGATAGACCTCGGCTGAATGCTAGCTGGGAGATGCCCACAAGTCCCCCACATAGTTCTAACACATCTACCATATTGTGTCGTCCGTAGCACAAGGTGGGAATTATGGAGAATACATCTGCATAGGATTCAGCAGGTTGCCCCGCAGGAAGGGCGATGAAGGTCCCCTTCCTCTCCATCGTCACTACCCGTGTCGGAGTCCAGAGGTACGTCGGCGTAGTACGTACTACACCCGAGTCCTTTCAGGTCGCCCCCACAGTCGTCGTTGCCTTCTTCGCTATTCTGGGTATCTTGCGCGGTTTGATGCCAGCTTCTCTGTCTACTTTCTGCTTTTCTTGTTTTGAAATTCTGGCATCTGTTGGTAGCGCTGTCTGTCGTTCTGTCCCAGGCGAGCTACGCGTCGGAAATTCGGGAACGCAGGGTGGCACGCGGCCGCGCTCAATCGAAGGGGGGGGGGGGGGGCGATCGTCATCGGTGATCGCCACTCGCCTTGCGCGTGGTCGTGAGCTGCCCTCTCCCAAGAGAGTCGGTTCCGGCTGCTCCCAGCACAGTCGAGAACGGATGTTGGTAACACCATTGGGTAATGGTGCGTTGTAGGTATACCCAGTCGGCTGGCCCTGGATCTCGATGTCCTGGATAAGCGTGTTGTCGCCCAGGTTCATCGTCACCCGTCTCACAACATGACCCCACTCGGGGCCATTCTTAGGAGACTGAACGTAGGTTCGAGCTCCTTTATCCTCACGAGTACGGACACTCAGATGCACAGCACTTGTGTGATTTGTCCTACCTAAGCTCTGCCTAGAAGGGTTATTACTCTCTCGGCTTAAAGGGGCCGGGCAATGTAGAACGCCCCGGGCGGCCCCCCCCTGCATCCGCCCCGCGGTTCCCCCAGCTACGTCTCCTTTTCTTAGTGTTGCTTCTCTCATCTTAGCTTATGTCATCTTAGCTTAGCGTAGCTTCATCTTAGCTCAGGTTTATCGTAGCTTAGCTTACCTTCATCTTAGCTTCGCTGAGTTTGAGCATAGCAGAGCACAGCATAGCATAGCAGAGCGTAGCATAGCATAGCGCAGCACATCATATCATAGCATAGCCCAGCACAGCATAGCATAGCGCAGCATAGCTTAGCATAGCGTAGCATAGCATATCATAGCGCAGCACAGAACAGCACAGCACAGCGCAGCGCAGCATAGCATAGCATAGCACAGCACAGCATATCATAGCATTAGCATAGCGCGGCATAGCATAGCATAGCATAGCATAGCATAGCGCAGCATAGCATGGCAGAGCATATCATAGCATAGCAACTAATGTTGCTTTCCTAGGGGCTCCAACTTCTAGGTAGGGTCGCACTGGGGTGATTTTTGTTTCTGTAAGTCCATTTGATCAATCAACCTTGCGGTCATGATCGCTAGTGTCTTGTTACGCCATTCGGCCTTCTGAGCACCTTGTCCATACCAGTCTAGAATGTGCTCAGTAGGTTATGCAGGCTCCCCTGCTATATTACATGCGCATCGCCATAGATTCATGGGCATGCGAGCACACGTAGTCGCCACTTGCAGATAGGATCCGCTGGGCAACGTGTTGGCGCGGTCGTACTTGAGGCCGAAGTGGCAAAAACGCATGCGCATGACTTGTAAGCCAAGATCTTCAATAGCATCTCGCATGGGACCTTGCTTCCAGAAATATCCCGGCGGCCCCACGAGTACAATGGTCATGCGTAAAGCCCGAGCCTTGGACATCAGATTTTGGATACGCTGGTAGCGCGGCCCTGTCCTCTTGCCAGGCAGCCTCACATACCAGTCAGCAGGTGTTGATACCCACAACAGTTGGTAATCACCCGAGAGTAATGCACCCAAATACTGTGCACCAGTGGAGGTCATCACCTCCGCATGTGTAATACGATCGCACATGTATCCACGGGCTCGGAGTTCAGCGCAAGCTGTCCGTAGATCCTCAATGACAAATGCACGAGAATGATGATGATGCGACAATTCTTCTCTTTCTGTAGCGGCCGCAGCCGGGTCCACTGCCGTTCGCGGCAGCCGCACAGTCGGGCTTGGCACGGCCCCTGGCACGCACAGCCGGTGCCTGGGAAAAGAATTCAGGTTTCCCCGCGTTTGCTGACAGCACCTGAATGTTCGGCCTGTCTGAGCGAGCGCGAGTGGCCGTGGCACGCGCCTGCCCCCGTCACTCGTTTGGCGATGGGGGCGTCCAAATACCGGTGCCGTGCTGCGCTGCAGAGCCGCTGCTCGAAATAGAAAAATCAAACTTCTCAGCGGCGCCATCCACTTCCGCAGGTGTCCCTGCCCGTGCATCGGGAGGCGTCCACTTCGCACCAGTCGTAGATGGCCTGATATATTTTCGTCTGCAAATCGCGGAGGGCGAAGTCCTTGTCGGCCGAGGCAGGGGTAGCCCCAATTGACAGATTTCTACGATGCCATGTGTTCAAGGTGTTATTCACCAAAGTCTGGATCGTGAAAGCGAACGTCTCGTCGTTAATAGAGAAACCAATGCCCTTCGCATCTTGTGACATCATGTATGCGTGGGCATCAATCACAGCAGGTGCCCTTGCGATTGGCTCTGGATCGGATGCTTCCTTGACGAGTAATGGAGCTTCTTCGCACTGAGGATTGGCCGTGATAGTAAACGACATCGACCCTTGATCCTCAGTAGCCATCTCGCACTCGTCAGCCTTGAGTGCCAGATGCCCGGAGGGCGTCTTCATCAGGTCGAGTACCCTGGCACCTTCTCCGAGTAGAACCTCGCGCATCTCCACGCCAGGGATGATCATCTTCTCGCGCCCCTGCTCAAGGATCAGGATGGCCCTCATGTTCGACATGCTCCCCAGACCCAAGACGGCAGGGAGGTTCCCCCCAGAGCCCTCAGCCACATTTGCTGCGTACGTATCAAGTCTCGGCACAGCAGGTTGCCCCGCGGGATCCCCCCTCTGTTCGCGTGCAATCTTGCAATGCAGGAATGCGTCGCAAATCGCGGCGCCATGTCCCACTCCTGACACCGAAAGCCTCTTCGTAAGGTTCAGCCTTTTTAATAGCGTCTCCGTGGGAACGTGATACAGGCTCACAGGTCCGTGCCGTCATTAATCCAATAATATTGATACCACTGCCAATATCCAGAAGAATAATCAACATATCATTGATCATAGTTCCACTGTTAGCTGCCAAGGCTAGCCCATGGGCGTTCACCGAATACTCCAGGAACTTCAGATACTGTCGTACCATGCAAGCCTTTGCGGCGCCTCTGCTCCAACACCAAATCATTTCTGGGCAAAGATGTGAAAATATGCATATACCCACGAGCCTCATCTTGTGTAATAAGTTTTTTGGTTCAAGGATCCAGGCTGCATGATATTCGCCATGCATATTTGGTTGTGATGTGGAGGAACTGGGTAATTCATCAACGTCTCCTCATCCGCGCGCATGCCCATCTGACCATCAGTATTTATCAGAAGTACCGCATGCAGCATGTCGCGTTCGAATATCCCACTATTGCCAACGCGCATGCTTACAGGGCTCTGCGTCCTGCGCTGACTGCGTGGACGGAGATCTCGCCCATATGGCATATATGAATACGAAGACTGATGCAATTGAGCGCTCCTATCGGTAGCCCTTCCCATGCGCCTCAACCACGCATCGTTCACTGGCACCGAAGGTGCCCCTGCGTTATTGTCGGTCTCTGCCACGAATGGCATAGGCACGTCTCTAGCAGGCGCCCCTGCAAGCGTGGTTGCCTCCGTTATTATCCCCGCGTTGGCTGGTGATGCAGGTGGCCCCGCTGGGGTCGCCATCGAGACGGCCGCGGTGCCCGTCATCATGGCTGTAACGCGGTTAAGCTCTTCACGGAGATCCCCGAGCTCGTTCGCCCCTCGGAGCATGTCTTCATGACGATTGAGTGACTCTTGATCTCCAGCAAGGGCGCAGTGGAACTCGGCAGCGAGGAGGCCAACACCCTTGCATATAGCGCAGGTGGCCTCACCTCGGGACCTTCCAGGTTCCCAGCCAACTGTCTATTCACATGAGCGTGTACCACTCGATCCCAGCATCGCGCGTGGAATATGTGGCCACATTGGAGGCGCCAGACCTCCTTATCGTGATTCATGAACCGGTCCAGGCATATGGCACACTTACCGAAGTCGCCGTCACTGATGATGGGCGGCGTTGCCGATGGCCTGATACGCGTCTGGCGCTCCAGGGTGGATTCGCCAGCCTCGAACCGAATAGGTGATACCGTCGGTAGCTGCATTGATGCAACCATGGCTGGACTGCTCGCAGGTGTCCCTGATATACTGCGATTAGCAGGTTGCCCCGCGCGGCTCAGCATTCTGTCGGCCTGGCGATCCGGATTTCGGCGCTGGCGCGTAGCCTGCATAGCCAAATTGGCTTGCTCGCCTCGTGCATGGCTAGGATCTCAGGGCGCAACTCCCCCATGGTCGGCGGAAGCACTAGGCCTGGAGCCTGTTGCTTCACATCTTGATCCATGGGGGGAGCCAGAGAACCATAGTGAGGTATCTGTCCTGGCACACCTGATGCATACCCTGAGCCGCGTGTCAACTGTGACTGGTAGAAGTCGTCGGCCGTCGCCCGAACGCATGGATTCTCGGGCTGCGTTCCCACCCGAAGAATACCACTCACCTGGGCATGATAGTCAGGATAGAGTGGGTGATCCATTGGCGCTGCTGTAGGACGATCAGCAGACGTTGGATCGCAAGCTGGATGACTGCAATATGCTGGCACATAGCCGAACCGATTGGGATTGCCAGGTGAAGGATTTGGATCCGGAACATACTCCCACGGCGGCGTCCAGTTGGCATTAGGGAGGTCAATACCATCCCTCCGCATGCTCTGAGCGGCCTCACGCATCCGCCGATGCATCCACTCTTGCTGACCAACTGAACCTTTCTGTATGGCGTATTGGTCAGGAATAGCAGGTTGCCCCGCATGTGGACGTGGCGATGCACATGGCGATGTCGCCTGTAGAGACTGATAGAGCTGCGGATCCATCCGAATGCTTTGGAGCCTCGCCTGCAGGAGGTTGTTGCTCCCAGCACACTGTGGAGTACCACATGGTGTAGTAGCTATGCTCATAAAGGCAAATGAGGCAGGTCGCCCTGCAGGTACTGGCAGTTGTTGCACATGGGCACGCCACGGAACGTTGACGTACAAAGTGTCGGAGGAAGTAATACCACTTAGTGCAAAGCCTGTCACGTCGGCGCTCTGAGCCTGTATCCATGATCCATCAGATCCCCCTGCAGGTGCCCCCCCATGATACGCGCCCATCATGAGCACACAAGAGAACGCGACCTCATGAACCGGAGGCGGATCGGGACACTTCAGGTTGTTGGATTTTTTATAATAATAATAATAATTGGTTATATATATAAAGAAAAAACAGCAGTGCGAATATCGTACATATCACAATTTTTAACACTCGGGAACGGCTGGCTGTCGTCTGTGAATGTCCACTTACATGTAGAGGACGGACCGAAGCGTCAGGAGGGCGGCGCGCCCAGGCCTCCCGACACAGGCCTTCAGCACACGCAAGACACCGAACCCGCCTTCCCGACGGCTGCGTCCGCCGTGCGGAACGGCTACGGCTTGAGCCAAAATGGCTAGGAGGAGGAGGGGGAGGAGGAGGAGGGGGAGGAGGAGCAGGAGGAGGAGGAGGAGCAGGAGCAGAGATAAGGAAGAAAGAGGGGGAGAGCAGGAAAAGGAAGGAGGAGGAGAAGGAGGAAGGGGGGAGAGGAGCCGGGGCGGCTGTTTCCCGAACGCCGCGCCGCGGTGATCATCGCGGCATCGCGACCCGAGCCCCCTTAACCAGGAGACGCACGAGGAGGAGCACGAGGAGGAGGAGGAGGAGGAGGAGGTAGGTGGAGGAGGAGGAGGCGGAGGAGGACGAGGAAGCGGTGGAGGGAAGGAATGAAAGGGAGGGGAAGCAGGCCTTGGCCCAGGCCTGATCCCACTAGAAATCTAAAACATCTCAGCGCAGCCTAAGAGTCTCAAGAGGGAGGAGCGTTTGGCTGTGAAGTGGGATCTGGGGGGAGTTAGTAGCTAGCTATGGCGCGCTGCGCCGCGCCGCCGAGGCCGGCATGCAACTAACGGGCCCTATCGCGACAGAACGCCCCTGAGATTAGCCAACAGCCACTCTCTACCATTCTGGCCACGAATCCACTAATACAGCCTCGACGGTCGGCGGCGAGAATCAAATTCTCAACTACTCGAAATCTAGAGCGAGCAGAATTGTAGGGCGACAAGGTTAGCGGCCTCCCTCTTCCCCTCCAGAGCCTAATCCCGAGACCACCGGCCGCCCTTACAAAACTCGCTCGCTGAGCTGGGCACCGGAGCCCTGCTGTAATCCCAAGCCCCAAGCTCAGAAAACCTACTTCGTAAGATGCTGCGTGCCCTTGTTGCTGGGCTGCTGCCTCGACCTCTTCCCCTGCTGATCCCCCCCCTCGCCCTCGTCCTTCTGTTTCTCCTGGTCCTTGCCGACGTGCTGAAGCCACGACGAGCTCCCGATGAGCTCGAGCACCGACGCGGGCACCTCCGAGGTGCCCACGACGACCAAAACAAACAAAACATTCGAGGTGCCGCACCTCGAATGTTTTGTTTGTGTTGGTCGTCGTCGTCGCCGTCGCTGTCGTCGTCGTCGTCGTCGGGGCGCCTCAGCCCGACCGCGCTTGGCCGCTCGCTTCGGCTTGGGAGCCGCCGGCCCGGTGACCTCGACGTGGGCATTGCCGATCGTGCCCTTGTTAGGCACCAAGGTGGGGCACTTCACCTGGACGTCAGCCTCGGCCTGCGTCAGGCTGCACGCCGGGATCTCCGGAGGGATACGGTAGGTGACGTCGATCGGTTTGACATCGACGGCGGCGCCTCCTACATCCTTCATCTCCTTTGCGTCTAACAGACGAGCGATCCAGGCTGGAACGATGCAGGCCCCAGTCGTGCCGAGAGTTCCGTACAGGCCCCCGTTCAAGCACAGAGGAATCGTAGCCTCCCCGCCGATCACGATCGCGCATATCTTGAACGATTTGTTCGCTGTGGTCTCTGGAATGGCACTGACCTCGCCAGCGAACATGAGAAGTACCTTGTTCCACGGTTGGCTCGTGCCAGAGCTGGGCCTTCTTGCCCGTCGCATCGCCGATCGGGTCAATCGAGAATCCCTCGCAAGAGCCATCGTCCTGTAGGGATGGGGCGGCACGCACAAAAAATGGAGGCGTGGAGGAGGAGGGAGGAGGAGGGAGCAGGAATGTTTGCCCGCTGCTCAGCAAAGGCATCGCGATGGATGCTGTAGTCGAGGAAGCGGCACAGCTGGTCCAAGAAGACGCTGGAAATGCCCCCGCGAGTGCCAGCAAGTGCTGGCAACATGTACTGAGGGATGCCCGCCTGAGGAAGCTCCGTAGTGGTCTTGGAAGTATCGCCCACGATGAAGTTCTGGATTTTGTGAAGAGGCCAGCGCAAAGACACTCGACTCTGAAGCTCCGGATCCTCCACGTCGGCCGCTGCATCTGCTTCAGCTGCAGTATCCACCTTACTCGTGGTAGCTTGCTCCACAAATGTCATCTCCTTGGTCAGGCCAACTTCGATCATCTTCACGAACTCCTTCGTGAGCGACGCGGGCTCCTCGCCATGGCCCCGAGACTTGAGATAGACGTCCAGCCTCTTGAGCACAGCAGTCCAAACTTGGGCGTAGATATCCACGTCGACTTCGCACGGCTGCATGAGCTGGGTGAGCAGCTCTGCGGCGTCATGCTTCTTCAACTCTTCGGACGTAGCCTTGATGATCTCGCTTTCCTCATGGTAATGGATGGTCATCTTGGTGAGACTGGCGACGCGGAAGATGCTGCAGTACGACAAAACTTCTGCTGTTGGGAACATAGACTTGACCTGCGGTGGAATGATAATATCAGTTGGCCCCTTCAACATCGCCATGTGCTTCACGCGGCTGATGAATAAGCGCGCGCTCCAGGGCACACAGCCAAAGGCCTTCGTCACCACAGACTTGCAAATAGTGTCATGGTCAAGACTCGAAACACTTGACTTGTCAGGGAGAGGCACATCATCCACGATCGGCAGCTTGTAGCCGAAATCTGCTGGCAACGGATATGCAGTGAAGAACTTGTCGCTATCAGTCTTCGCATTCATCATCGTCTGAATGAGAGTACCCGTCAAGGCCACCTTGTTGTTCATCTTAGGCTCTGTCAACGATTGCGTTGTAGCCTCCAACTTCTCTGCAAACGATTTCTGAGTCGATGCCGCATCAGTCGACGCCGCTGCTGGTTGTGAGGACGCTGGTGCCGTTGACGGCGCTGCGACGATCGCGCCCTCCTCTTGCAGGAAGGTGGAGTCTGCCAGTTGCGGGGCAGCACATACGAAATCTGTTTGCATCATGTTGTTGTCAAGGTGCGCGTCGACCATCGTCTTCAACGCCTTTTTGAGCACAGACCACTTCTTGTAGGTAGCGCCCGCGAGAGTGATCTGCCCTTCCCATGCGAATTGGAGCCCCAATGAATAAAGCTGCCTCTTGTAAGACTTCAGCGCATCTGGGGTCTTCTTCAAGCTAATCTCGGGACGCTCCGCGACTGCCTTATTCCAAACATCTACGAGGTCGTCAAGCCAGCGCACTTCGTAAGCACACTTGTCACCCTTGGTGTGCTCATCGGGGACCTCTGTTGTCTCGTTGACGTCATTGCCCTTGTTATTTCCCTTGCCCTTGGCTTTGGCTTTCGCCTTGGGCTTTGCGACGGCGGTCAGAGTCCCCGGTGGTTCCTGGCGCCACTTGGTCTTGGCATTGTTAGTCTTCTCGAAGATCCAATTGACATCACGGCAGTAGGTCGCGCCCGTGGCGCAAGGGCGTGCTGGCACCATGAGTTTGGCCCCTTCCATGAAGATGATCTTGAGATCTTCTTTGTCAATGCTCGTCTCGAACGTCTTCAGAACAACGCTCAAACCGTGGAGGCTGGTCAGGACAACTGCGTTGTCGATGCGCTGGTCCCTGTAGCGGCAGATCGCACCCATGACAGTGTTCATCTCTTGGGGGATGCCCCAAGTGACGTTCAGAGCGGTCTCGAGGCTGCAGCACTTGAGCCACACATTCTCCGACTCATACGTTCCCGGGAAGTTGTCCTTGACCCACTCCCAGCACTTGGCCGCAGTGCTAGCTGCGCCTTTGCCGTCTCGGGCGGTCAGGCCCCTGGTGATCTTGACGGCGCCCCAGTTGCCCTGGCTTTGATCGCGATTTTCAAGATCTCCATCCAACTGGTCTTCGATCCACTGTGGAAAGCGTTGTGGTACTGCACCAAGAAATCCAACACATCCAAAGGCGTGTCGGGCCGGAAGATGTCGACATTGGGTAATCCTCGCGAAATGGTGGTTTGGGCCTTCACGTTAGTCATGCCTGCGCCCCTCTGATACGTGATCTTAATTGCCTGAGAAAATTTGTCGAAAGACAGCATGAGATACGGACCACCAACCTCAGGATTCCGTTGCGCCCAGGGCACTCCACGAACTCCAGGCACGTAGCCGCGTTCCTCGATGGATTCTACGTAGTCCTCGACAATTTGATCTTGCTTGCGAGGGTTCGCAATCGGGCGCGCTGCGAGTTGAAAAACACCCGCGGCGCTGAAGAACGGGATGGTCACATTGGACTCCTCTCGGTAGATCGTCTGGACGCGGTCGAGCATCGGTAGCCCCATTTGCGTGTTTGGGAACCGTTTCAGGATCGTCTGGCCTGCTGGCAGCTGTTCAAATAGTTGAGACCGAAGCTTCGCTTGGAGATCAGCTTTTTGCTTCGCAACCTTCTCAGCCTCTGTCGTAATGTAAGCGAAGGTGGCCTGGTCCTCAGGAGATATTTGTTGCTCCATGGCAGCCAAGCCGGCCCTGCCAGGGCTCCCTGCGTTGATAGGGCCGCCATTGCCACCACCACTGCAAGCCTGGCCTTGAGACTGACTTTGACTTCCACCGGTGCTACTATCAGCACTCTGACTCATCCCGTAGACTGCTAATTCCGGCGTGCCTGTGCGAGACACAAATGGAAGGAGGTGTCGAGTCAGGAATTAAGCAGCGCTTCTGCTTCGAGTTGGCTCGAGCAAAACCCAGCAGCATGAGCAGGAGCGGGGAGGAGATGGAGGGAGGATGTGAGGATAGAGGAGTTGGGGAGTGGGGAGGGATCATATCATGAGAGCGCAGGGCATCTCTTTTCAGACAGAAGGCTTGGTTGTTGCGCGAACGCCGGCGACCAAGCACGGACTTGGGGGATCGCAGCAAATAACGACCAACCCACTCTAGCAGAGACTAGCACACAGTCTGAGACTCACGATCTACCCACTTTAGCCGCTAGTAGGCTATATCAAGAGCTTTGAAACGTAAAGAGCGGCATGGTACCTATCTACTATCGGCTGGCAACCCAAATCCAGCAATTGCAATCGCAAACCATATTCGCACGGATGAAAGCTCCAACTCGACGCTCGACGAGTCCGACGAATAGATTACCTACTCCAGCAACTCGGAGTGCTGATACCCCCCCCCCTCTCTCGGCTCGCCGGGCCAACGCGCCCCCGAGGGCAGCAACGTTGAAGCTCTCGGGCTGGGCCCTGGCTGGACCCCGCTTGCTTGCGAGATGGGAAGGTGCTTGAGCTACAGCTACAGTGCTCTCTGCTCTGTAATACTTCTAAGCCTCCCCCCCCTTCCTCTCCCCCCCCATTCTCTCTCCCCTAGGGTCTACCTGCGTGCACATCTGGCGCGCTCAATCAAGAAAGAACTCTGGAATGCCATCCGCGGATTCTTCCTCCGCCGCCCTGAGCACGAAAACGAGTGCGAACAGCGTCATCGCTGACGAGCAAGCGATGTTCATTGAGTTTGCAGCTTGCCGCATCACCCCCCTGCGATTGCGGGGGTGATGAGGGCGATGGGTAAAGGAGCAGCACCGGCGCGGGCTGCCCTGGGGATTGCCCAAAGTCGCTGTCATGGGAAAGCATTGGTACATAAGGCACTCTGACGGCGTAAGCCAGCGGTGGACGTCATCACTGAAGTTCAGGCTGGGATTTGCAATCAAGGTGTGAAGGATCGTGGGAGTACTGAACGCTGCAGAGCTGCTCTCCCCACTCTGCGACAACATGAAGCAGCAACCAGGCGCAGGCTGGCGCTCGCGGTACGCCTTGAGGTTCTTGCTCTCCCTCGCCGTCAGGGACTCCTCGAAAGGATGCTCGCACTGCATCGCGGCATGGCGCTGAAGTCCTGAGGGGAGGGCCGAGTCCCCTCCAGCAAAACCCTCCAGCCAGGCTGGAGGGTTCTGCTGGAGGGGATTCGGCTTCCTGGCCTCCTGACTGATCCTCCTGACTGATCCTCCTGCTGGAGCTTCCAGCCTCCTGACTGATCCTCCTCCTGCTTCCTCCTCCTCTTCCCCCAGGCGGTTCACTCCACCAAACAACCCTGTTTCCAGATCCCCCAAGCAGGTCCGCGCAGTCTGCTGCCTTTCCGAGACATCGACCATTCCAGCTCCTCTTCCAGCTCACGAGGGCAAGCAACGCCGGCGACCATGAACGCCCTGTAGGTGACGTGCCTGACCACCCTGAAGAAGATCGGGAGGATATTCTGGATATTGCCGACAACGCACTCCACGAAGCCGCGATGGTAGCAGATCGCCCAGCAGCGAGGGCGCCCGGCAGGAACGCCGAACAGCTGAGGGCCCAAGATGCAAGTCTCGATCACGCACAGATCCCCGAGGCCATCTTCCAGCAGCTTCGCGTTGAACCTTTCCGCCTCCTCCACGATGATGATGGTGTCCTGGGCGTGGCGTCGGACCCCGAACCACGCCCCGATGTGGACCATCGACTTCCCTGAGGCGCCGTCATGCTTGCCGAACCCCGCCCACGCGTGGCACGTCAGGCCAGCCCTGTGGATGTGAGTGCCTACGATCTTGATACGGCGGCGGTGGTTAATAGCGTACCCCTCTGGAACAATAGCCTCGCCGCTCTTGATCGGAGTGAGCAGCTCCTCGAACGTCACAGCATGGCCGTCCATGCGTCGCTTGTTGATGTCCTTGTATACTGCGGGGTTCCAGAAATCCCCCAGATCCCCGTAAATGATTTCCGGTGGGTTCGGCAACCGCATGATCTCCATCTGGCATTGAACGTCGACCTCGCACGCATGAATGCACTTCATCTCCCTCACTGGCTCGGCCGTGAGCTCAGCGAGACGCGCGATCAGCATGGAGTCCTCGCAGCTATCCCGATCCTCCCTCCTCCTCCTCCTCCTCCCTCCTCCCCCTCCTCCTCCCCCTCCTCCTCCTCCTCCTTCCTCCTCCTCCTCCTCCCCTCCCTCCTCCTCCTGCCTCCCCCCCTACAGTCCCCGACCGCTGGTGCATCAATCCCACTGAAAGCTGAAGACACCGCTGTCGCGCGCATCTTCCGCGCGACGCATTCGAGGACTCCGCGCCCAGGGCCGCCCCAGAACCTCTCCAACGCTTTCAAGTTGTCGCCCTGAAAGCTCATCATCTGGGCCCTGGTGTCAATCTGAGGGCGCTGCTCTGGAAGAGAAATAACGTCAGGGTTGAAGTCCAACTTGCCGTGGTTGACGCAACCAACCGGGACGCATGGCCCGGCCCACTGCGAAAATACATCAACGCCCATGTGGGTCCATAATTTGGCCTTGTCCCGGATGGCGTTAACGTTGAACTCCGCGGCAGGGATCAGACTTGCCGGCCCCTCAACTGGCGGTGGGTCCAGGGGCTGGGTAATTGGCAAGACGTCCCTCCGACGCTGCGGCTCGGAGCTGGGGTTTCGAGGCGCTGGCGCCGTGGTTGGCGCCGGCGGCTCCTCAGGGGCTGGCGGCGCTGGCGGCTGCTCAGGGGCTGGGGCTTGCGCGTTCTCGGCCCTCATCAGCCTGCGTCCGGATGGGCCTGGAGGCGGGTCGGGTGCACGAGGAACGACTGCGGAGGACTTGTGCAGGGCGTCCATGATGGTGCTCGTTGGCCTCTGCGCTTCCAGAGCTGGCACTGCCGGAGTTGGTGCTGCAGCGCTCGCTGCGGCGCTACGTGCTGCTCCAGCTGCCACTGCCTGAGCTGGCACTGCCTGAGCTGGCGCTGCTGGTGCTGCAGCGCTCGCTGCGGCCCTGCGCGATGCTCTAGCTGCCTGTGGCGCCGGCGCTGCCTGAGGCAACTTGGAACCAGCAGTGACACGACGACGCGTCTGCTTCTGCCCCGAGCCGTCTTTAGATGGCATTGCTGCGCTAGCGATGTGTCGCGGTGTCCAAAAGGCGCGGTTGTGTATTCACCAGAAAGAGATCGCCTGTTTCAACTCAAACGGCCGAGGTTCAGGATGAGGCCCCCGACGGCTGGAGGGCGTCAGGAGGGGGCCCCTGGCAGCTGGGGGGTGTCAGGAGGGGGATCCTGGCGGCTGGATGGCGTCAGGAGGGCGCCCCCGACGGCTGGAGGTGTGTCGGGGGGGTGCTCCTGACAGCGGGAGGGCGTCAGGAGGGCGCCCATGACGGCTGGGCGGGCGTCGGGGGGGCGCCCCTGACAGCTGGGGGTCGCCAGGAGGGTGCTCGTGGCGGCTGGATGGGGGGTGTCGGGAGGGAGCTCCTGACAGCTGGGGGTCGTCGGGAGGGCGCTCCTGACGGCTGGGGGGATGTCAGGAGGGGGCCCCTGACGGCTGGAGGGGTGTCGGGAGGGTGCCCACGACGGCTGGGGCGGCGTCAGGAGGGGGCCCCTGACGGCTGGGGTGGTGTCGGGAGGGAGCTCCCGACAGCTTGGGCGCGTCAGGAGGGCGTTCCTGGCGGCTGGGGGGGGGGTGCCGGGAGAGGGCCCCCGACAGATGGAGTGTGTCAGAAGAGAGCCCATGACAGCTAGGGATGTCCCGGGAGCGCGCTCCTGGCGGCCGGAGGGCATCATGATAACACTGTTGGCACGGCGTGGGCGGCATGGGGTTCCTTACGACGGTTGGGGACAAAATGATGTTCCTATTGACTACTGAGGGATGTAATGGTCCCGAAAACAAGTGGCATCGTTTATGTACCTCCGTTCGGCATTAACGCTTAGTCGAGGTTGCAAACTGCGTGGGCCCACCAAGGGAGCACCCCAAGACGGCCCACCCACGATGTTCCCCAAGACGACCACCCCAAGACGCCCCTCCGCCCCGCCTTAGGACGGCGCGCCTCCGCTGGCCAGCGCGCGCGCGCGACTATAGCCCTTGCGAGGGGCGCTCCGTCATCCAGCAGGGCAGAGGGGCCCCAAGACGGCCACCAGGATGACCCTCCAAGACGGCCCCCAAGACGCCCCCCAAGATGACCACCAAGACGACCCCGACCCCCCAAGACAGACGGGCCCCCTGAACTCCCAAGCCCCCCCCCCGCCGCCGCATACACCAGGGACCCCTGTGCCAGCCGACTCACCGCGAGCATCCCGCCTGCGGTCTCGGTTCAGCCCAAAGGCCCCGATGCACGCGGCGAGGGGCAGAACCCCCAGCAAACCCACCCCCCATTTTTATTGTTATGTTTATCTGGACGTGCACGCGCAGCGTTATATCAAGGGCGCGGCAATGCGCGGCAGGAGGGGGAGGAGGAGGAGGAGGAGGAGGGAGAGGAGGAGGAGGAGGAGGACTGTGGTGGTAGATTTCTGCTTAAGATGCCTGGCCATGACGAATTAAATTGTTGTGATATGCGTCGATTTGGGAGTTGTACACTTGTCTAGAGGTATCGATTCCGTCGTTGGGGAGTTGTCTCGATGACCTGAAGAAAACGTTAGCAGAATTGAGAGCCCTTCCGTGGCTTTCGTCCCGGGTATCAAAACCAATGTTGCCGAAGTTGTTGCGCCTCAAAATCTACGCTGTCGAATTTGTTGTTCCTCAGAACATACGTTGTGGCAAAGTACCGACGTGCGTCGTTGCGGGGTTACACATACTGCGATTGTGATTGCAAGGATTGCAAAAGCAGAGCGTAGCACAGCACATTGCCAGGCGATCAGACTTGAAATGCTGAGAAAATTACATTGTGAACGCGTGGCTTCGGTCTTAAAGTTGCCATGTGGGCCATATTCAATAAACGTAGGGGGCAGGAAGCAGAGCTGACGCTGGGTTATGTCATAAACGTAGGGGAATGAGAAAGACCAAGACGGGCATGGCGGCAATGGCGTCAACGTCGGACGCAGGAGACCTAATAGACCTAGGTCGAACAGGTGTCAAATAAAGCAAGACGGCAGAGGTACGTAGGTACGTGTCGGTCCTACCCACCTCCTCTGTTTTTCCTCCTCCCTCACCCCTCCCCATCCTCCTCCTTCCCCCCTCTTCCCTCCACGCTTCTTTCGCGTCCTCCTTCCTCATCCCTGCCCTCATCCTCCCTCCTCCCCTCCTCTCCTCCTCCTCTCCCCCGTCGCCCCCCCCTTCCTCCTGCCTCCTCCTTCCCACCGCCCCTCCTCGCTCCTCGCTCCCTCCCTGCTCCCCCCCCTCGCTGCCGTGGTCCCTTGGGCCTGGGGGCCGTTCAATCCCCTGTCTTCCACTATAGTACCCTCGGGCGCTCGAGAGGCCATGGAAAGCGAGCGGGAGAGGACGGAGGAATGGGGAAGGGACGAGCGAAAGGGCGAGGAAGATAAGGACCTAACTAGAGACCCGAAACCTGAAGGAAGAAGAAGGGGGGAGGGGAATCGGCGGTGAACTTCGAACGGAATGAGGGGCCCTGCCGATCCCCGCTGAGCAGTTGCGGCAGCCCGCCGGAGAGGGCGCGCAGCGGTCCCCGAACTCAAGCTTCAAGGACGGGCCGTCGCTCCCCCCTGCCCTTTCCCCCGAGGAGGGGGAGTAGCGGGGAGGATGGGGAAGGGGACCTCGGAGGACCTCGGACCTCGGGCTTAAGGCCCAGGGCCAACATGCTACATGATAGTAGGCTGAGGGCCCTGCGCGCAGCAGCACAGCGCAGCTGCAGGAGCGCTTATTTCAAGACACAGCGGCACACAGCGCTGCAATTCACGATCTCGTACTCGTACTCAGATATACGCAAGCCGTCAAAGCGTTCGCTGACAGAATCTCCTCCCCGTATCCCTGGTCATCTGGTCTTTCGGGCCTATGTTTTGCTCTCCCCCACCCCCTGCGATATTTGAGATTTCACATTTCAGGCTGGCCAACCAAAACACGCCCCGTTTAGTTTGGCCCTCCGTGATGTCTGACTTTTGACCCCACTTGGTATTTGATACCACCCCAGGCGTCAGCGCTCAACGCAGAGCGAAGCGCAGAGCCTCACGACTCCGCAGTCGGAGGCAAACTCAGCCTCGACATATCAACAACAAAAAAAAAAAAAAAAAAAAAAAAAAAAAAAAAAAAAAAAAAAAAAAAAAAAAAAAAAAAAAAACGCCGCATCGACACTTGCCGCAGTCAGAGGCAAGACGAGAGATATTGAATAGAGGGGTTGGGGGTGTCAGAACACCAGGGCCAGGACGGTTTGGCTGGCGGGCAAACAAAAATCCGCCACATCATACTCGCAATTGCTCGAAATCGCCACTCCGAACGGCGTGGCGTGGCGCATGAGAACGAGACGAGAGAGGGAGAGGTGCCGAAGGCCAAGGATGCCCTAGGACCTGGGACCCTGGACGACTGAAGACGAGGAAAAGGGTCGGGGAGGGAGGAGTGCGGGAAACTATGAAGAAGGACGAGCGGGATTGCATGAGGAGTTCACGCTGACTTCAGAGAGGAGGAAGGAGGAGGAGTAGAGAGTAGAAGGAGGAGGGGGAGGAGGGAGGAGGAGGACGAGGGGGAGGAGGGAGGGGGGGAAGGAGGAGGCGAGGAGGAGGAGCGGAGGAGGGAGGAGGAGAGGAGGAGGAGGAGGAGGAGGAGGAGGAGGAGGAGGAGGAGGGGGAGGGGGAGGAGGAGGAAAAAGCCGCTCTGCCTGCCAGCTCTGCCACGAGCATAGCAGCGAGCAGCTAGCCAGCAGCTGCCCTTGAGCGAAACAACGCTCACCAGCGCATCTGCCAGCTGCATTTGTCTTAAGTCTCAAGCTGCTGGGGCCTGGGGCCTCGAGCGCAGAGACGAACATCACATCGAGCGAGCCCCGCTGGGCAGAAACAAACATCTTGAGCGAGCTCCACTGGGCATCAGAGCATCGGAAGCCCTCCAGCTTCAACCCTAGACCAAGGCCCTTGCCAGGCGCACCGGAACGAATGCATTCTGTGTTGTTTCTGTCGTCCTCTTCCTCCTCCTCCTCTTCCTCCTCCTCCCCCTACACTCTCCTTCTCATTTAAAGACTCAATAGTCCCGGCGCGGCGGCCACAACCAGAAAAAAAAACGAGCAATGGCAAGCGAGTAGATATTGTGGGGCCGCCTCTGTCTTCACGACAAGGCCTTCTGCATGATCGCGCACAGCGCCGGATGCATGGCTGACGGGTCTGCGCCGCACGACGCCAGAAGCTTCACCCACTTTTTGGCCGACTCCTTAGATGGGTCCCCTTCGGTATTCAGCAACAGAGCCTCCGTAATCGAGATCCTCGCGACCCTCACCACCATCAAAAGCTGCTTGGTTGCACCGTCGGTGGCCTTGAGCGCCTGGGAGTCCCTCGCCTCGGGAAGCTGCCTGCGCTTATCGATGAGCTTCTGGGCTGATTTGAACCGCGCCAGGCCCTCCTTCCACAAATCGACCATCTCCTGGCCGTCGATCTTCAGAAGATGCTTATCGGCTGCCTTGAGGATCTGGTCCTCGGTCGCATCGGGCTTCAGATTCTCCTTCCACGAGGTGCCGTCCTTGCCGCCGTAAGCAGACTTCGTGAGCTTCGCCGTCATTTTCTCGAGCCCCTCGTGGCACTGGGCGAAGGAACTCAATACGTACTTAACGCGGGTCGCGTTGCCGGCCCCCACCGCTGCTGTGAGAGTCGTCACCAGACGATCCACACCAGTCTCGGCATGATCCACTTTGATGGGGCTCTTGTCAAGGATGCGGCCGAGGTTGTCCACGGCCTTTTGGGGCCATGTCATGGGTAGGGGCCAGCTCAACGATGTGTACCACCCTGCGGAGCGGGGCCCTCGTCTGGGGCACGCTGCCATCCAAGGGCCAAGGGCTGGGTCATTCGCCAACAAAGAAACTCACAGGATGGAAAGGGGGAGGGGGAGGGGGAGGAGGGAGGAGGAGGAGGAGGAGGAGGAGGAGGGGGAGGAGGAGGAGGCCGAGGCCGAGGAGGAAGAGCAGGGAGGAGGAGGAGGAGGAGGAGGAGGAGGAGGAGGACCAGGAGAGGAGGAAGGCGGGGAGGAGGAGGGAGGAGCAGGAGGACGAAGATCCAATAAGGTGATATGGTCCGAAATTGCCACAGGACCCCAGGACTCCAAGAGTGCCCAAGACAGCCTCATAGCCGAAGATTGTCATCGAGATAGTTTTCAACGTACCTGCGAGAAGGCCCAAGGCTCACAAGCGCCACGAGATGGGCCAACATCAAAGAACTTAGCGCCGAAAGGGCAAAAGAGATCCCGGAGACTCCCCCCACGGATGACCCCACCTCCTCGCTCCCAACGCCCAAATTTCCGAAAGAACCCATCCCCGCCCCACCCCCTGCACAGGAAGCCCAAAGACATTTTGAGTAGCAAGTCAGCAGCAACCGAAAGGGTGAATGAGAGGTCAAGCAGTGAGCAGTGCGATGAGGACGACGCCGACTGAGGAGGGCGAAGGGGAGGAGGAAGAGAAATTGGAGCGGGAGGAGTTGTAAGAGGATCGACGCGGGGAGGGGAGGAAAGGGGATGGGAGGCGCGAGGAAAGAATGCATGGGGGGCGGAACAGCAGCAGCGGAAGACAGTTAACGCACTTGAGCTCTCAAGCAGTTCGAGCAAGCAGGGGAGGGGGAGGGAGAGGGGGAGGAGGAGGAGGAGGAGGAGGAGGAGGAGGAGGAGGAGGAGGAAGATGAAACGACGGGAGAGGAGGAGATGAGGGGAGGAGGACGGAGGTGGACAAGGACCAAGAGAAGGAGGAGGAGGAGGAGGAGGAGGAGGAGGAGGAGGAGGAGGAGGAGGAGGAGGGGGAGGGGGAGGGGGAGGAGGTGGGGAGGAGGAGGAGCAGCAGCAGCAGCAGCAGCAGGAGCAAGAGCAGGAGCAGCAGGACCAGGAGCAGGATTACAATATCATGAAAATTTAGGGAAAGGGCTCAAGGCGCGAGGCTTGACTCAAGGGCTCAAGTGACTCAAGTGACGAGGGCGCGCGAGAAGCAGTGGCCTGATGGCCAGACGTAACCCCCGAGGCCTGTTCGGCCTCATAGTCTTCGCCGCACTTGGACAACGCCGCGATGAGCGGCAGATACTCCGAGGGGATTTCCTGCTTGATTTTGCTCGAGTTGCCCGCCACCCAACCCTGGTTCCGACAAGGGCCCCGTGGGGGCCCGTTGGGGGGTCGTCCTTCATGCTTCCCCGCCCCTCTGAGCCTCAAGGGAAGAGGGGTGGGCATGGACATCACCGGCCCTTCCTCCCCCGCGGCCCGAGACCCACATCGATTCACCGGGCATGGTCCTGAACAGACTCCTCGGTATTTTCCTCCGTCGGGTTCACCGCCGCATTGGCACTGATGATGTCCTCGATCCCCATGGCCAGCTGGAAGACCACGTCGAAGGAGGGCGGGCGTTCTGCTTCAGGAAGCTTCTCGCCGATCTCCCTGATGGTGGCGAGTCGCTGCTGGTCGAGATCCTTCCACTCTGAATAGTCGGAATCCTTGATCGTGGTGAACAGACGTGTGAAGAAGTCCCTGGTGTTCTTGCTCGTCGGGTCCCCCTCCCCTGTGGAAGGCGCGATCTTCACGGATCGGCTCTGCTTCGCGGCTTCGAAGAGATCTGCCCAAAGTGTTGTCTCGATAGTCACCGCGGCAACCGAATCCTCTGCGCCCAGGTCCATTCCGTCCTTCAGAAATGCCGAACAAGCGTTATCGAGAGCAATGAGGAGGCGCTGGGACTGCGAGGACGCCTGCAGTGGCGCGAGCGTGGCCAACTCCTTCTTCAGCGCATTCTTGAATGCACCAGGCTTGCACGCAGCCATGCAGGCAGAGGCCATGGGGTAGAAAGTGGCCAAGCTGCGCGCCAAGAGATCTTTGTCATGTGGCGGAATACTGGTGATCTGCTCGACCCGAATCGAGGCGGAAGACAAGATCTGGTTCTCGAGATCTTGCAAAGCGTTCTCGCGGAGATTCAACTGAAGGGTCGGCAACTTATTGAACACGGCCCGAAACTTGGAATCGTCACTGGGCTCAGCGACGAGATTGCGCACGAGCCCCTTGAGCTCGGCCACCGAGTCCGTCTGGTTGGGCATCATGAGCGAGGCCTCCCATTCGCCGTACATCGAACTGATCACCGCGTCCCCAGAGATCGCCTGCCGCAACAAGACCAAACGCTTGTAGTGGTCCGACTCCTGGTCGACGTCGTCAACCTGGCTGCCCTCGTCGTCCAGATCGCCTCCGGACTCTGGGTTGAAGGTGGACTCGACGTCCGTCGCATTCGATCCGAAAGCGCCTGGCATCGGGTCCAGGACGGCCGCCAGGCCCCTCGCGAGTTTCTTGACCTGCAGCATCTCCTTACAAGGAACACAAAAAAAAAGGAGAGGGAGGAGGAGGGCACGTAGACAATTGAAGAGGACATGGGTGAGATCAGGATGAGGCGATGAAGGGGGAGGGGGTGGACGGCAATGGTGAGAGGAGGGACGAGGAGGAGGAGGAGGAGGAGGAGAAGGGAGGAGGAGGAGGAGGAGGAGGAGGAGGAGGAGGAGGAGGAGGTCGACGACGAGGAGGGGAAGGCAGATGAGAACGACGACGAGGATGAGGAAGGGGGAAGATGTCCTTCTCCTGGTTATCCTTGACACAGTCAAGAACGGCCCCGCAGGCAGAGATAGTGTCAGCCTGGTAGTTCTTCATAGAGCTCGCTACCACCACGGGGAGGAGGACTAGCTCGACGAGGGCGTACGACAAGCACTCGGCGCGCTCCGAGATGTCGATCTCCCTCATAAGAAGTGGCCACGTCATCTTCCAGGGCTCGAACGGCTCGGAGTCCTGGAGGTTGCAGTGTTTAGATAGCCCGCTCTGTTCACCCTCCTGGGCTTTTTGCTTTACTCCCTACCCCCTGGCCCAGACCCTCCACCCCTGGGCCCCGGGCCTGGCCGGACGATGGGGGGTCTGGCGGGTCCTTGAAGCATCTTTTGCGGCGTGGGGCCCATGGTCCTTGAGTCCTAGAGGGGGAGGGGGGGAAGGCCTAATTGACGCCGCCCTTCCCCCTTCCTTCTGAGCCGTGGCCTCCAAGATGGCCCAGGCCCACGATTTGGACAGACCTCCCAAACCGACTTGCCCCTGAAAAGGCGAAAAGCGCCAAGAGGGCCCCAACCACAGACTCTTCAGAAGAGCCTCAAAGAAACCCAAGAGGTCCCGAATGACGCCCTGATAGGGAGAGCCCTTGGACCAGGAGCCTGGGGATCCAAACAGGGCCCAGAGACGCCGAAGAAACCAAGACCAAGACTGGACCAAGACCGAGACCAATAATGCCTCGGGATAAAGCCCCAAGAGAAGACAGGCATCCACTCAGCAATAGCAACCGCTGGAAGCGAGCCACAACAAATCCCGATGGTCGGCACTCTTTGCTCGAGCGGCTCCTGTGTTAGGATAGGGTCGTGGGGTACGCAAAGCGTGGAGAGTTCAAGCAGCTCTCTGGAGGTGAATGGGTTAGGTCGCCCGCTGTGTTCAACCCCCTTGTTCTCTGGACTCTACTCTCTACTCTCTCCCCTCAGGCCCTCGGGCCTGCATGGAGAGGTCTCGTGGGTAGTTGAATCGCACTTTGTAGCCCATAGCCCATAAGCCCATGAGTGGCTCAATCTCTGACACCCCTCATGACGATCGTGTCCTCGAGGCCGGGTGGAACGCAATTGACGCCGCCTTGTGGCCTCCAAGATCACAGCAAGATGCCTCCCAGATCCCCCATCCCCTCCCCCCCCCAACACGCACGCCGAGAACGCCTACCCTCTCCCCAAGAGGGCTCCAAGACCCCCAGCGAGCCCTAAAGAACGCCAAGCCCCCAAAACACGCCCCGAAAGAAGCCTAAGGCCTAAGCTAAGCCCTCAGCCCTCAGACCCTATGAGAGTCCAATTGCTCAATACTCGAGATTCAAGAGTCACCACGGAGACCCAAAAAGAACCCAGAGACTTCCAACTGATCCCAAAGATGGCCCCGGGATAGCCCCAAGATGTCTCTAAGAGACGGAAAGTAGCCAATCAACGAAGGAAGCCGCGGCAAGCGAGTTTTAATTTCCGATGGTTGGCTGCCCCGTGGTGGATTGATTGTCTTAGAATGGGCTGGCGGGGATTGTCACGCGAAGCGTGAATATATTATCCTGCCTATGATCCCCTCCTGGCCCCGCCATCTTGGGGTGAAACGAGCATAACCGAGTGGCGGTCGACGCTGAATCGCAGACCTCAGACCTCAGGCACGGAGACATGGCGTCAGTTTAGCGGTTGGGCACAGAGAGCGTGTTTATTGATTGCAAGTGGGCTGATGTATAGCCTCAGCTCCGATGTCGACCTAAGCGAGAAAGGGCCTGGATGGGGGCCGAGAGAAGGGCCAGGGAGAGCCCAGGACCCAAACACAAAGTCGACAAGAAAGGCCGACCGAACAAACGAGACCGAAGCCTCGAGGACCACGAACGCTGCGATGGGGGGGAGGGAGAGGAGGCGGAGGAGGAGGAGCAGCAGCAGCAGCAGGAGGAGGAAGAGGAGGAGGAGTGGCAGGAGGAGGAGGAGGGCGAGGACGAGAAGGAGGAGGAGGAGGACGACGACGACGAGGCGGAGGAGGGGGAGAAGCAAGAAGAGGAGAGGGGGGGAGATGAGAGGACGATGGCGGGGAGGGCGAGGAGGAGGAGGAGGAAGAGGAAGAGGAGGAGGAGGAGGAGGAGGAGGAGAAGGAGGAGGAGGAGGAGGAGGAGGAGGAGGAGAGGCACGCTCCCTCTCCCTCCTCCTGCGTCCCTTCTCCTCCCCTTGTTGCCCTCGCTCTTCCAATCAATCCTCCATCCTCTTCCTAGTCGTCTCAAGTCTCAAGCTGCCAAGTTGTGAATGTCCTGGCCTCGTCCACGGGCATGGAATCCGCCGCATCCTGCGACCCCTGCTCGCTGCCCGACCCGGACGCCGTGCTCGAGCCCAGGAGCAACCGACGGAGCGAGTCGAAGTCGGACGACTTGACGGCATCAATGATCTGGCGATGCCACAGTTTCTGCTTCGCGATCGGCAGCAGCGTCACTTTGGCCTTCTTCAGCGCCGAGAGGCTGGCCTTCAGCGTCGGCAGGTCCACTATCATAATCCTGGTGGGCGTGCACTCCTTTGCCGCAGCTGCGGTCTCCGATGCGTTCTTCATGGTCTGGTACAGCGTGGGATCGGTGACCCTGCCATCCTCGCCCTTCAGCGTGCCCATCAGCCGGCGTATCTGGTACAAGTCCATGTTGGGCACGTAGCTTCCGTCCAAGATGCCAGCGATATTCCCGACCTTCTCGATGTAGGTCTGCCCCTTCTTGGTGCCGCCGCCGCCCGTGCCGCCGCCGCTGCCGCCTGCAGCAGAAGCTTGGGCCTGGGTCTTCTCTGCAGCGCCGCATCTTGCCGCCTTCGGTGCAGGGCTCCGCGCCGCAGCCGCCGCCGAAGAGGGCGGCTCGCGCTTGCGGCCTCCGCGGCTGTTCCCGCCGAGGCGGGGCCTCCGCCCGCCACCTCTGGCGGCGGCGCGCCCCGCCCCCCTGCCCCTGCCGCCCTTCGACGCGGTCGCAGCGGGGTCGTCGGCCTCGTCGTCGCTCAGCAGCGCGCCCATAGTTTCAATCTCCATGGCGTCGACGGCGCTGCCGCCCTCCTCTTCGCCGCTGCCCGCGGGGTCGGCCTGGGCGGCCTGGGGGAGGGGCCCGTGGAGGAGGAGGGGGCGAAGGAACAGAAGGAGGAGGAGGAGGAGGAGGAGGAGGAGGAGGAGGAGGAGGAAGAGGGGGAGGAGGAGGAGGAGGAGGATGAGGAGGAGGAGGAGGAGGAGGAGGAGAAGGAGGAAAGGAGGAGGAAAGGAGAGACAAGGCGGATGATGGAGGAGGAGGAGGAGGAGGAGGAGAGGAGGAGGAGGAAGAGGAGGAGGAAGAGGAGGTGGAGGGGAAGGAGGAGGAGGAGGAGGAGGAGGAGGAGGAGGAGAAGGAGGAGGAGGGGGAGGAGAGGAGGGGGGAGGAGAGGGGAGGGGAGGGGAGGGGGGGAGGAGATGGGAGGGCTGAAAATCCATGAGCCCATTAAGAGTGAGAGGCTAAGACTAAGAGCAAAGAAGAGGAGGAGGAGGAGGAGGAGGACAAGGAGGAGGAGGAGGAGGAGGTAGATGTAAGTAACATCCCAATAAGAGGAACACGAGGCATGAGGAAGGATGCTCGGGATTAAGCTCGAATGGGAGGAGGAGGAGGAGGAGGAGGAGGAGGAGGGGGAGGAGGAGGAGGAGGAGAAGGAGGAGGAGGAGGATGTGGAGAACGAGGAAGAAAGCGAGGAGGAAGGAGGGAGGAAGAGGAGGAGGAGAAGGAGGAGGAGGAGGAGGGGCAGGAGGAGCAGGAGGGAGCGCCTGCCAAGCAAACTGGATCAGGCCTGATGGCCCGACGATTCAGAGCCGAGCCTTCGGACATGAGAACCCCGAGCCTTCGGACATGAGAACCCTCCATTAAGCCCTTCGGAGATGAGAAGCTTCAGGAGTCAGGAGGAGGTTGTCCCCATCCGCCCCCCAGCGAGGGGATGAGGGCTGGGGGAGTTCGACGCTCTCCCCTGGAGAATCTCCTATCCTGCCTCCTGGCCAACGGGAGGGGGGGGGCCTTGAAGTTCAAGCTCAGGTCCTCCTTCCTCCACCTTCCTGTCCCGTTCTCCCCTCTTCTCATCATTCCTCCTTTTCCTCCAGCTCCGCCTTGTCCTCCTGGTCCCTGAATTCCGATCCTGGCTTTCGAGGGGGGTCGCCTGCTCCTGCGCGCTGCGATCCTGCTCGGCGAGCACCTCCTGCTTGAACGCCTCGAGATCCTTGCCGGAGTAAGGCGTGCACCGCATGTTGTCCTGTCCGACCGCTTTGAAGGCGCCGCGCTTGAAGACGTCCATGCCCTGGTTCTCGCGAACCTGGAGCTCTGACGGCATGGTGACGCTGGCGCCTCCGACCTTGAAGACCGTGCGGAACAGGACCTGCGGCTCCACCGTCTCATCCTCGACGCAGAAGCCAGACTTAGACCCGAATCTGCCCTCCATGCAGCTCTCCTGGATACCCTTGCTCTCGGGATCGAAACCGTACTTGTTTTGGAAAGCGTCCTTGCCAACAAGCTTGCCGACCTGGACGAGCTCAATTGTTGTACTGACCTCCTCGTAGGCATTCTGTTGCTGGAACGGTTGCTTGCCCAACACCTGCTTATCCTTCGCCATCTGGCCAGCCGCGTTAACCTTTGCCCCAAGTGCCGAGTCGCCACGGCACGCGTTCTGCAAGCCTGCCTTGGACGAGAACTCGAACTGGCCACACTTGACGCCCAGCGTGCAGAGCTCACAGAGGTCATCACAAGGTACGCGGCGCTCGTTGTCCTTCCCCTTGTTGACCACCGTGCATTTAGCCCAACGCGCGTTGTCGCTCTTGGCCTCGCACGAGGTGCAAGTACGAGGCCCAAGCGCATCCATCTGCGCGCCCATGACAGATCCTG
Source organism: Prorocentrum cordatum (assembly GCA_963575745.1). NCBI lineage: Eukaryota > Dinophyceae > Prorocentrales > Prorocentraceae > Prorocentrum > Prorocentrum cordatum. The sequence continues at coordinate 445,532 of CAUYUJ010002525.1, forward strand.
CTGGAGTCCCGGGGGCCGCCATCGCCAGTACTTGGTAGTAGTACTGAGGAGATCGCTGGTGAGTCAAGCTCACTCTGAAGACTGGAAGGTGAAGAAGCTCGATTCTGGTAATCTCAGACACTTTGTAGCCGACAAGGCTGTTGCTCTCTGTTGCTGGATGGCCAACTGGACTGGTCATTCGTCGAACGTTGGCACGAAAAAAGGACGAGGCGACGATGCAGGACGACCACGAGGAGGAGGAGGGAGTGCGGGAAGAGGGGAGTCGGGGAAGAAATGACAGAGTGAGGGAGGAGTGAACAAGGTGATAAATAAAGCTAGGAAGAAAGACAGATGAGAGAGGGAGGCGAAGGGGGCGAGGGATGCGAAGAAAGTTGGGGGCTAGGGGAGAGGACGAGGGGGAGGGAGGAGGACGCATGGTAACAAGTGAGGAAGAGGAGGAGGAGGAGGAGGAGGAGGAGGAGGAGGAGGAGGAGGAGGAGGAGGAGGCGGCGGAGGTGGAGAGAGGCGGGAGGAGGAGGAGGATGAGGAGGAGGAGGAGGAAGAGGAGGAGGAGGAGGAAGGGAAGGAGGAGGAGCAGGAGGACAGGGAGGAGGAGGGAGGGGGAGGAGGAGGAGGAGGAGGCGACGCCGATGGTGCCGATGACGATTTGCGACGTGCGACTCTTGTGGCTTATTTGTGACTTGTGACTTCTGGTGGTTCGAACGACGACCCGTCAGTGTGGGTGCTGGAGTTTGGAAGACTTGGCCCACGTCTCACTGTCTCACTCTGAACGTTACTGACACGCTGAATTGCTTGCTGATTGTGAACATGCAGCCTGCATGCGAAACCGCGGGAGGGGGGGCTACAAAGGCTGCGAGTTTGGCCCGGGGGCCCTCGGGGATGGGAGAGGCGCCTTATCATGCAGCTTCGACGTCTTACGCTTTACCAAGGTAAAGGGTAAAAAGGGTGCGGCGGGGGTCCAATTCTTGCAGGCTCTGGAGGTTATAGGCTATAGGCCCCAGATTATGAACAGCAGCAGCGGTCGCCAGGGTGCCAGAACAAAGACTGGTGAATGTGTTTCTCTCTCTGTCTCTCTCAGTCTCTCTTTCTCTCTCTCTCTCTCTCTCTCTCTCTCTCTCTCGTTCTCTCTTGATTCTTTCCACCTCCTCCTCAACCTCCCCCTCCTCCTGATCATGGCTCTTGGCCGATTCACACTTTTCCAACATCTCACCCGGTCATGTCCTCAAGGTCGGCGTCAGTGAGAGGCGGGCGATTCGCCGCTTCCTCCTCAGAACGGTCGGCCTCGGTCCCGGGGGGGCCAGCGTAACAGCGAATTATCCAGTCTTCGAACCTTTCCCCATAGTGATAGAGGAAATATGAAACGAATTCGAGGTTAACCCTCGGCTCCCTCAGTACTATCACAGCCCCTCGTGCTTCAAGTTCGGCCCAACCCTGGGACAATCAATCGCATCACCGCCACCCTCCTCCGCGGTCAATCCTTCTCCGCCCCTCGCCGCGCCCCATGCCAAACCAATGCAGGGGGGGCGAGGCGCTTGGCCAAGAGGGGGAGAATTGACCAGGGAGGAGCGCGGCGGTGATGCGATTTCTGCAAACCCACACGGCGTCGCCTGCTTGAAATACCAATACAACAGAAGATCAATCGGGAGGCGGCTGAGGCGGCGGTTGCAGTTCGCCAGCGAACGGAGTCCCAACTTCATGAGGTTCGCGTCCGAGGGGATGGGGAGTGGCGGATGGGTGAAGGGAAGACAAGGTAAGCGGGAGAATGAGAGAGATGATAAGGAGGAGGTGGGCCTTACAGATCCCATCGACACGAATGCGCTCAAGGCGGGCGGCCCTCTCTTCTGGAAGTTGCAGCAGTTCGCCCAGGGTCAGCATGGGGCGGTCGGGTTCGGGGCCGGGGCTGGAGCCTCCCAAGGCAAGCAGCTAGAAGCGACTAGAGCCTCCGTTGCTACAAAGGCCCAAACCGTCCCCGTCACCTCAAAACCCCTGTCGTTTTTCTCCGCCGCTGTGGGCAGCGGCTGTTTTCTAGTTCTCTCATTCTCGCGACCCCCCCCCGTCTGCCCTCATCCATCCCCCCCCCCTCCCCTTCCCCCTTTCCCATGGAAACGACTTGCTGCTTTCGCTCTGGGCGCAGCGCGCAAATCGCAATTATCTTCGCGCCCTTGGCCCTTGGCCTTGGCCCCTTCGGCTGTCTTCGACGTCGCCGTCGTTGCCGTCGGTGCCCTCGTCGTCATCGTCGGTCGTAGTCGTTGATGTCGTTCGTCGTCGTCGTCATCATCGAGTGCCGACGACGCAGGAGGTTAACGCCAAATCCGTCTGCCTTTCCCGCGCTCGGATCTGAGCGGCTGAGCGCTGCCTGCCGTGCCACCGACACACTGGCGATACATCGGCAACGCGTCACTGCCGTGGATTCTGTGAATGAGGAGGAGGAGGATGAGGAGGAGGAGAGGAGGAGGAGGAGGAGGACGAGGAGGAGGAGGAGGAGGAGAGGAGGAGGAGGAGGAGGAGGAGGAGGAGGGGGAGGAGGAGAAGCGGGAGGAGGAGGAGGAGGGGGCGGAGGAAGTCGGCCCTCCTCCCCCCGGCGAGAGGAGGGGGAAGGAGGAAGAGGAAGAGGAGGAGGAGGAGGAGGAGGAGGAGGAGGAGGAGGAGGAGAGGGAGGAAGAGGAGGAAGAGGAGGAGGAGGAGGAGGAGGATACAGGGGGCCAGGCTCCCAGGCTCCCGGTGAAGATCAGACCCAGTCGGCGACCCTCCTCCTTTTCCTCCTTTTCCGACTCCTCCTCCTCCTCCTCCTCCTCCTCCTCCTTCTCCTCTATGTCCTCCCGCTGTCCAGATGGGGGCCTGGAGAGTGCCTATCGGATTATCGGACTATCGTCGTTCCCTGCTCCCTGCGTCACAACCCGCTGGCCGGACAGGGGCTATTGGCCATGGGCCACGGGGCCGAGGTGCAAGTGTGAAGGGCGAATGGGGGGAACAACCGAGGGGGAGGAGGAGGAGGAGGAGGAAGAGGAGGAGGAGGATGAGGATGAGGAGGAGCAGGGAGGTATAAGAAGGAGGGAGGAGGAGGAGGAGGAGGAGGGACGTTTTCAACGTGCTGCGTTCGTACCCAACGTAAGCCTTAAAGCACATGAACCTTCAGCGGCCCGACCCCCGAACCCTCACGGCCCTCGCGGCTCAACGACCACGATGCCGCGGGCCTGAGAAGCTACTGAGCCCATCGAAGCCCCCTCCCGCCCCTTCCTCGTTTCCTCCCTATCTGGCACTGGAGCACCATAATCACCAGAGGTTCCAGAGATCAGGGGGGGGAGGATCGAGAGGGAGAACAGGAGGGAGCCTTGATGGTATTGAGCTTCTTGCCCTCCAAGGCCCACCATTTCTTCTTCTCGGCGGGGACGGTGGGAATCTGCTTCAAAACCGAGCCGAACACACCCCACTTGCGCCGGCGAAACGCCAGGGCTACGAGGTCACTCGCAAGCTGCACCCATGAAGGCTTCAAGATTTCGAACTTCGCCTCTGGCTCGGGAGTTGGCGTCGGTGGGGAGCTTTCTCGGGGAGAGTCGCCAGTGCCGCCAGCAGCCATGGCAAGAAGAAACTCGGCCGTGCGAAAATCGGCTCGGCTCGGGCCTCGGGCCAACTCGTGACTCGGGCGGGCTCGGGCCACGAGAAACTGTGGCCGCCCCCAACCGCCATCTTGGTTCTCTTGACCTTACGCCTCCTTCCCCTTGGAGCTGCTCACCCCCACCCCCATGTTGTCTCAAAAAGCGGAGGGGATACGGGGGCAGGTCGGTATGTTATCATGTTCTGTTGAGATTTGGAGGGGTCGTAACGCAAAACGTGTTAAACCAAGTGAGCGTGCAGTGGGTAGGGGAAGCAGGGGATACACGTGTGCACAATCAGTTCAAAACCAAGTAGGCCTGTAGGCTCCGCTTCGGATCCTGCAGCCCCCTTGGGATATCGGGCATCGGGCCCTGGGAAAGAATAGTGCCATAGGTTCATCACGGTTTACACTGGCACTCCCCAGAAAACTAAATAGATTGATGACTGGGGCATCGATTACTAAAGGAAACTCTTGGAAATCACTGGGCGGGAGGGGGCACGGCCAAAGATAAGACGAACGTCAGGGCGGCGCAGCGCATGGCGGGTGAACATACAACCCGTCGGCATTCAAAACAAGGAGCATGCAAGACAAAGCCGTGGCCAAACACGGTGGGCTCACACACTCGCCCACAAAAGACAGACGGGCACGCTCGCTATGTATATTGTCCAGCGCATTGATGGGAAAACCCATTAGGCCAAGTTGGTCCCCTGCAAGCATCGCCCTGTCAAGCTCATAAGAGTACTTCGTCGATTTCTGACACTGCGTCCGAAGACCTGAATCGCCAGCGCGCTGCAAAGTTTGGGATGGGTCGCAAAACAAACCCAAACGGATATCATCATCAGTATGATGTGTATTTCGTGCCTCCGCTGCTTTCAACCAACACATGTCAATAACCGACCGCTCCCGGTCGGTCCCTGACAACCCTCGCAAGCTGACCCCTGGTCGGCCGGTCCACGGGCGAGGGTTCTCCCGGAAGCCCATGCTCTGCAAGACCATCTTCTCGTCGGCCTTCCACTTGCGCTCGAACTGGTCGCCCTCGTCGGCGCGAGGCGTCCGCGTCCGCATGCTGGCCTGCGACGGGGCTGGGACGGGGGGGGCGATCGACGCTGCGGAAGGCAAGGCTACGAGATTGCTGCGCGACACTGTCAGCATCACCCCTCTCTCCCCCCTCGCCCATTCCCCAGGACCCAGGAAACGCTCCCGCCACAAAGTTCATCATCCTGACACCCCATCCTAAATCATCCCCCTTTACCCCCTCCGACCGACGGGCCCGACCAACCCGCGACTGCCAGGCCTCCGAAACCAGCGGTTCCGATTGATGGTTCCGACCAACGGTTCCGACCGAGTGGTCAAACCGCGGGAATCCGACCGACCGATGGGCACGACGGGCCGAGGTCCCAGGGCCCAAGTCACCACCGCGCCCGCCACGCCACGGCAGCGGAAGCGGGACAATCGTCACCCAACCCAGCAGACGTGGCGCGCTTATACTGAAACGTTCTGCGTGCGCGCGTGCGCGCGAGCACATGAGAGACAGAACGCGCGTGCGTGTGATTGTGTGATTGTGTGCGTGCGAGCGTGCGCGTTCGCGTGCGTGCGTGCGTGCCTACGCGCATGCCAGTGTTGGCTGCCAGTGTGCTTTATGCTTTATGCGCGCGAGCGCCTGTCACGACGCATGCGTGCGCCTTCAGGCCTTAAGGACTTAGGGCCTTAGCCTTTGGGTCGAACGCCTTTGGGTTTACGCCCGCAAGCTTTCTGTGGCCTTACGACCTAGGGCCTACTGCCTTCCACCTGACATGTAACCGACGCCCCAAGCAATATATCGTTGGTCTCTGATGCATTTGCTTCGGGGTTTGTTTGTCGAGAAAGTCTGGGGCAACGCCTTTGACAGTTGTCTTTGTTGGATTGTATTCGGCCATTCTTTTTTTGAACAAACATATTTGGCCGCGCCTGCATTTTTGGTCTTTGTTGGATTGACGTCGGGGCTTTGTTTTGCGAGACGTATTGGGCAACGCCTTTATTTGTGGTCTGTGTTGGATTTGCCTCTGTTGGATGCGCTTGGGCTTGGGTCTTGGGCTTGGGCTCTGGGGTGATAGTTGGCGCGTGCTTAGTGCTTCTGCGCTGACATGGCTATTGATATGTTGTTTGTCTGCTGCTGGCGCTGGGGTGGTTGTGGTTGTTTCTGGTTTTGACGCTGCGGTGGCTTTCGGTGTATCTGCATGCGTTGGGATAGCCGCGCGTGGCCTATAGTTTTCGGGTTGGGGTTGGGGAGGTCGTTGGCGGCTGGCGCGGTCGTGGAGAACGTGGAGGAAGAGGGGGAGGAGGGAAACGGGGGAGGGAGAGGGAGGAGCAGGAGGTCCACGCGGTCGCGGACGGACAGGGGGAGACAGCGGGCTGGAATCTCTCTAAGCTCTAAGGCTCTAGGCTCTGGGGTTCTGGAAGCGCCAGCGCGAAATGAAGCCAGTCGCGGGACTGCTGCGCAATGACGCAATGAATGCATCAACGCATGGCGGACACCAGAGCCTTTGGCTTCGGCGCGCGGATGGCCCGAGCGACAACCCAGTAACCTAGTGTATTCGTATAGATATAGTAGATCGCGGGCGCGGGCGGGGGCGCACTTCAGCGTGACTTCGCAGTCTTTCGGGCGCGCGGTGGCAAGAGAAGAGCTGGGGGCCGAAGGCCGAAGGGGTGGAGGGAAGGGGGGGGGGAACGATGCGCCGACGATATATTCGCGCGCCTGCCCGACCGACATGTCGGATATAGTCGCGCGCGCGGGAGCGGATCGGGCGAAGCGCGGCGCTTCGCGATGCCTTACCGATGAAAGGCCTCGCCTTGGTGAGGACTGGCGAGCGGGCGGCGCCCTTCCGCGCGCGCGCGTCTGCGACGGGCGGCGCCGCGGGCGCCGCGGGCGGGCGCAGGATGCGATGGGCGACGGGGCGGGGGAGGGGGGCGGCGGCGCGCGGCGGGGCAGGGGGCGCGGCCAGAGGCCAGAGCTGCCAGGGCAAAGAAGAAACGAGGGGCAGCGAGGCGCTCGGATTTGGGCCCAAGGGGCCTAGGGGGCCTTGGGCCTTGGGACTATGGCCTTAGGGCCTAAGGGCCTAAGGCCTAGGGCCTAGGGCCGATGGCCCAAAGGACCACGGCCAAAGAGCCTAGGGCCTAAGGCCTAAGGCCTAAGGCCTAGGGCGGCCTTAAGCTTCAGGGCCTAAGGCCTAAGCCTAAGGGCCCAAGCCTATGGGCCGGCTGGCGGGAGAGGGCGCAAACGTGCCGAGGTCCGAGGCCCTTGGGATGGGCGGGTCGGTCAGCGGGGAGGGGGAGGAGCGATTCGGCGGATAGCGCATCGAAAAAAAAAAAAACAATGCACGCGCGCGACAGTGCGGGGCGCGGCGAGGCGGGGGGGTGACAGGGGCGCGCGGGGCGGGCGGTGACGTGGGATGAAGGGCAGGAGGAGCGGCGGCGAGAATAAATTGCGAACGTCGTATGTTTTCAAATGAGCGGTGGGGCGCCAAGGGCCAAGGCCAAAGGATGACCAATGGCCAATGGCCAGTGGACGTTTGTTGGTTCGAACACAAAAAACGGGGCGTCGGGCTGGCGCGGCGCTGTGGAAAAAATTGCAGCGGAAAGAACGGGAGGGGATTGGGCCATGGGAATGGGTAGAAGCAACTGTCCAAGGTCCAAGGCGGATCGGAAAGCGGCGGGGGGGGGGGGGGGGTACTTTGCAAATTTCCGAGGCGCGCGCGGCGTGGCAGGGGGGGGGGGGGGGTACTTTGCAAAATTCCGAAGCGCATTTCCTGAGTATATATACAATGTTCGCTGTCGGGGTATCAATTTTGGGGTTGGGGATCGTATCGGTATTCTCACCGGGTATCAATTTCGCTGTCGGGGTATCAATTTTGGGGTTGGGGATCGTATCGGTATTCTCGCCGGGTATCAATTTCGCTGTCGGGGTATCAATTTTGGGGTCGGGGATCGTATCGGTATTCTCGCTGGGTATCAATTTCGCTGTCGGGGTATCAATTTTGGGGTTGGGCAACGTATCAATTGTGGTATCGTCGTATCAATTTCGATGTCGGGTATCAATTATGAGGTTGGGGATCGTTTCGGTATTATCGCCGGGTAACAATTTTCGCTGTCGGGGTATCAAGTTTGGGGTTGGGGATCGTATCGGTATTCTCACCGGGTATCAATTTCGTTGTCGGTGTATCAATTTGGGGGTTGGGAAGCGTATCGCTTTCGTTCTGGGGGTATCAATTTTGGAGTCGGGAAACGTATAGGTATTTCCGCCGGGCGTAACAACGTCGGCGCTTCGAACGCATCAGTTTGCGCGCCGGGTAGATCGGCGCGGCTGGCCCAATTCCTAAGCCCACTCCCCTGCCGCGTCACAACCCACGCACACAACCGCCACCGCCCACCCAATTTCCCATCACATCACCCCTGTCCGCCCCTCCCCCCCCCCCCTCCTCCCCTCCCACGCACACAGACGCACCGCTCACCCACCCACCCGAACCCAAACACCCAATCGCTACCCATGACATATGACATATGACCAATTACCACGCCCGCCACCGCCACCACCCACCCACCCGCCCGCCCACGCACCGCCCACCGCCACCGCCGCGGACCTTTCCCCCCCCCCGCCTCTCCCCCCACCCCCATCCTTCTCCCCTCCCCCGTGCCATAGAGCCATAGAGCCATAGAGCCACGCCCCGCGCCCCTACGCCCTACGCCGTAACGCCGCGCGCTGTCCTACACTCCTACATCCTACACCCACGCCCCAGACCCCACGCACGCACGCGCGCACGCATCCACCTTCGCCCCACGCACTTCCAGTTCCCCCACCCCCACCCCCCAACCCCCCCCCTCCCCCCCCCCCACCCCAACCCACCCGCCCACCCACCCCCCATCCACCGCCACCACCACCAGCTACACCGCCGCCGCCACCACGACACCACCGCCGCCACTAGCCGCTAGCCCCGCGACGACAGTTGCACGCGAATTGGCCATTTGCCGAACACTGGAGACCCCTGGCCACGCCATGTGCGCGCTGGTTCCACGAGGAACATGTGACCAGAAAGAGCCCTCGCCAACTCCACGCGCCTCTGAAGCAAGGAAAAAAGAAGAGCGGTGCCGCCGGCGGTCCTTGGTTCTGCTCGCCGAAGTCGAAGTAGCGGCAGCGAGCAAGTTGTCGCGAAGTCGTGGGATTCGCGACGGACGCGAGGAAACGAGCGGGGGGGATGGCGGATTGGGTTTTCATCGGCAAGTTGGCGATCTCGAATCTATCGTCATTCCAAACACAGCAAATGCAATTGGCCACCCGTCTTCGCTTTGACGTCGCGCGGTCGGCCCGCTCGTCGGCGCCTCCTAAGACGTATAAGAGCCGTCGGATCTCTGATAGGAACAGGGGAAGGAAAAACTGGAGAAAACATGGGAGGGCTTTGAGATTTGAGTTGAGAGAAATACAGACGACAGAAGACAGCCGTCACCATCCCTCCATCCGCCCCTGCCGCAAGGAAAAAAAAAGAGCGGTGCCGCCGGCGGTCCTTGGTTCTGCTCGCCGAAGTCGAAGCAGCGGCAGCGAGCGAGTAGGGGGGCGGGGAAGAACGTCGCAGGGAAGGTGGGAATGAGTGGGGAAAGCGCAGGAAGGTGCAGGGCGAGGTCGGGATCTCTCCGCAGATGTGTATTTTCATTGAAACCGACCCTTCCGACCAAGGGGGGGGGGCGAGAGGTTTTGGAAGGATCGGATAAACAGGAACCGAACGCGATATCCGCCCCTTTTGACGACTGGCCAGATGGGGGGGGAGGAAAAGGACGAGAAGGAAGGAGGAGAAGCAAAAAAGCAGGAGCACGAAGATGCGGACTAGGAGGGCGATGAGGAGGATGATGCGGGGGAGGGAGAGGGGGAAGAGGAGGAGGGGGGAGGAGGAGGAGGAAAAGGAGACGATTCGCGCGCGACGCAAGATTGCAAGATGGCCACGCGAGAACGAGGAATAATATGTTGGGACCCAAGTTTCTGACGTGCTTAAAGGCTTAACGGCTTAACGTGGTCGCGCGCGTTTGTCCACGTTTATGTTATTGTTGGCGCTTGGTATAGTATAGTCCGAGGCTTCAGATTGTGCGCAAGTGCAGTGCATTGTGTACTGTGAAAGCGCGCGTGCGTGCACATGCATGCATGTGTCCACGCGTGCATGCGCATGCGTTCGCGACACTGTTTCAATCATGAAAATGTGCAGGCGTTGGCCAGCGGACGTTCGGCTGAGTTGAACCTCCAAACTTCCAACGAATTACATTGGTAGTGGCACCTCAGCGATCAAGGCCAAAGCTCTCGTGGTGCGCACGCACGCGCGTGATCGAGGGTCTCTGTCGCGCGCGACGTGCGCGTGCCTGACCCCGCGCCCTCGCAAGTGATGCGGCAAAGAATCTGGGCCCTTAGCGTTGGGCCGTTCAGCCCTAGGCCCTAGGCTCCTAGGCCCTAGGCTTGTCTCTTGTCCCCCCTGCTGCACCTCCTCCTCCTCCTCCTCCTCCTCTCATCCCTCCTCCTCCTCCTCCCCCCCCCCCCCCCCCCCCCCCCCCTCCCCCCCCCCCCCCCCCCCCCCCCCCCCCCCCCCCCCCCCCCCCCCCCCCCCCCCCCCCCCCCCCCCCCCCCCCCCCTCCTCAACCGCATCCTCGTTTTCCTCCCCAAGACTCAACACGCAAGACCTCCTCTTACTCTTCTTCCTCCTCCGTTGCAAGTTTGGTTCAAACCGTTCTGGCTCAAGCCGCAAGCCGCAAACCTCCCTCTGTCGGCGGCTGGTGGCCGAAAGCAATCACGCTGCTAAACAATATGTGTTGTTTGCGCCTACCCAAGGGCCAATAACTAATAACCCGTGTCCAATCACTGCCGGGCGGGGGGTGTCACTCAGAGTTTGAGACTTAGAACTTGGAGCCGACAGGCTTAGGAATGATAAAGCACCATGTGAACAACGAGACGCGAGACCTCTAACTGTCAACAATCGGGCGACGCACAGATCGTGACATGCCCATCAATCAACATACCACTCTTGAACACTCCTGGGTCCTGGGTCCTAGGCCCTAGGTGTTAAGGTGCCTTGAATTCGAGCACTGTTCCTTGGGCCTTGCCACGCCTTGGCCCTTGCCCACCAGTACTCGGCGCACTTAGGACAGACATGATCCAGACAAGCATGAATTGCGACAAGTGTCAAGTGACAAGTGACTGAACGCATCGTAAAATGAAAGCGGGATGCAAACATCATTCGCGGGTGGCCTCCAGCAGTTGTGAGTTCAAGTCCGCCGAGGGGGGCATGATTGCGTCGTACCACGGCAAAGGAAGCTCCTGCTGGCGCACCTCGTGGACTCTGTTGATCCACTGCATGGCACAGTCAGCGTCCTCCTTCGAGTGGCGCGCCTTGTCGAAGCCAAGAATGAAATACCTGATGGGTTGCGAGCGACTTTGTCAAGGATACTCGCATCATGTACACTGTTGACTAGATCTCAGGGAGTTTGCCCATCGCAGGTCTGCATCGTAGCATTAGGCCCTGAAGCCCGAAACCTGCAACAACAAGAATGGATATCAATCAGATATCAGGGTATCAGACCTGGACCTGAAGGACCTTGCGAATCTGGAAAGGCATAGTTAGTGACTGAGTGACTGAAGCGAGAAGACTCAGAAGACACTGTGCACTGGAAATCCGTGGCCAATGCCATTGCGAAAATGGACGAGGGTTCCAGCCATTCCCCGCTGCCGTTGCCAACCTCACCTTACCTACCTATGATTGTTTCCCACCTCCACGTATCATCACGACGGCTCTTCCCCTAGCTGGCCCCAAGACTCCCGGGCCCCAAGCCCCAAGACGCTAACCAAAGACCAAAGTCAACAATCACAGTCCTGCTGTGTTGCACTACAACTTCGGGAAAAGAGATTGGGAGACCATACCAATTTATACTGCACGGGAGCTGCTAACAGGTGTAGAAATAGAGATTCAGAGACAGTCATCGAACAAAGCAAGGCAGCAAGGCACCTGTCGCGGTGGGACTCTGACCAAATGTGCAAGTGCTCGACGTAGTACTTGACGTGGTACTCGTCGCCCGCCTCGAAGGAATCCAGCAGTTGCCGCAGGGGCGACTTGTCTGACCCCAGGCACCGCTTGTTGAAGCCCAACACATTTTCAAGAAGAAATACCAGAGGACGAATGGTTCGAATTGAACGATAGACGCTGTCCATAGTGTAGTAACTACGGTGCGCCGTCACCCCTCCCTGCTTGTACCTATTCACGTTGTGATCGCTGTACGGTTGGCACGGAAAGCCAGAGACGAGAAGGTCTGGTCGGCCATCATTTGGCAGTTCGTTGATCTTCACAGTGGTCCAACAAAAGTCGGCGCCCGTTATCTCGTCATTGACGCTTCCACGATGTTCGAGCGCATCTGCTAATGCGTGCACATCCTTGACAAAGTGCGAGGGCTGAGATAACAAAAGGCTGCCGGCTTTGTTCGAAGACGCACATTGCAGGTCGAATGCGTCGCCATTAATATCACAACTGAGGATTACCTTGTGCTCGATTCCACATCTATTCAATGTATGAGAGTCAGTCCCCATGCCACTGCACAGGGACACCACAGTCAAGGGGCGGCGCTGCTGCCCTCGACAATCTCCAAGCCCCGTTGCCATCTCTATGACTTTCCACCATTCGTGAAGAGGTGGGTAATCGCATTGTAGCGGCGCTGGTGTTGGAGGGGCCACATCAGAAGGGGAAGCCTCGTCGACCACTTCGCTCCAGGACGAAGTTGCAGCCATGCTGTACAGGAGGCGGTGAGCAAGCAGTAATCAGTAAACAGAATCGTTCCTTGGCCCAGGCCCAGGGCCCCAGAAGCCTATCTCGAGGACCGCTTGAACTATAACACAAGCTGCGACTGACGACGGTAAAGTGGCAAGCTAGCAGCTAGCTGGCTAGCTCTGGGCGTCCCGCTGTTCGCCGCGGGTGGGTCGCAGGTGGGTGGCGGGCGGCGTTTCGGCGTGGGCGATTGGCGTGCGTTTCGGTGGGCGGCGGTTCGGTCGCCCCAAACCCCCCCGGACTAGAAGCCTAAGGCTTAAGGCCTGAGCCCAATTCATGCATGAGATCGGCATCCGCTACATCCTATGTTCTATGTTGAACTCTATGGCCCTGTGGGCTATCTATGACATGTATGGCCCATGCTATTCCAGTGCATTCGCCGATGGCCTGCTGTTGCCTGTTGCTATCATGCGCATGGCCTATGACATACGACGCTGCTGTTGCCTGGCAAAAGGCCTGAGACCCTAACCCTAATACCAGGCCGTAAGGCCCTAGGAATATTGTTTTCCTGGTTGGTACCCTCTGGCCCTATGGTATGGGCCTTATGAATGAACGCTTGCACGAGTTATAGTTACACTGACACTGTGTTTGGGTGCTTTGGGGGCCCACGCGAACTGTTAGTTGCTTTTTGATGTTTACTTTGAAGTTTGCTACTGGCTGGAGCTACGACGCATCATCGCCTGGCTGCCAGGCTCTGGCCACGAGGCCTGATCAAGAAGCGAGGCCAAGCGCGCCTCCATCTCGCTTGCACGCATGCGAACTCTCTCGCCGAGACGGCCCAGGCCGTCGCGGCCCTCTGCCACTCTGATACCAAAAAAAAAAAGTCGAGCAGGTCGGTGAGGGAGGGATCGGAGATCAAGAAGCAATTAGGAGTAATGAGTGACGAGAAGAAAAGGATCAGTGAAGAATAGTAGAGGGGAGTAGGAGAACGAGAGATCTTGGAGAGACTGGGAGGCTGACGCAAATCAGCTCTTTGAGGCTCTCTGAGACCCCATCCCCATCACATAACATCTCGAGGCTCAGCAAATGGTGGCTTCTCGCCAGGTGGGCCGTTCTCCGCGTTATACAATGTCTGGAGATCCGCGGGGCCGCCGTGGGCAACAGCGGCGGCAACAGCATCATTAAACGACTCTCTTGCCTTCTTTCGGGCATCAAACTTAGGGATGAGATCTCGCTCAGAATGCGTTGCTTGGTTCACTGAAACGCCCTCGCTGAGCCATGCTATGAGATGCCCAATCGGGCGGCCTGAGCCAGGCCGTGCCGCATTATAGTTTAGAGTGCGGTATCTGCGGCATCGGGAATCATGCACACCGCACTGGGCGTACACTGTATTATCATGGGTGTTCAAGGCTATGTACCCACCGGGGAAGATGCCATGCGGCTGCCTGACGCGCCTCATCGCCGCGTGCGGGGCTGGCGGCGGGGCAACCATGGGGCCCGCAAGGGCCTCAGCACCAAGGACTGCAGGGCCTGGGCCGCCCGAGCCACTGGAGCCCGAGCCCGGGTGCAGAGGGGCCTCCTCAAGGGCTATCGCCGCTGTCATAGGGTCATGCTCTGGCGTGGCAGTGCCGCTGCAACCTGGGCGATGTAGGACTGATACCAAAGCGGAGGGGGGGCACCACAGGACCAAAACATTGCCACGAAGTGACCGTATAAATCCTGTGGCGGCGGGGGCAGGAGGGGGAGGAGAAGAAGATGGAGGGGGAGGGAGACGAGGAGGAGGAGGCGGAGGAGGAGGAGAAAGAGGAGGAGGACGACGACGAGGAGAGGGAGGAGGAGGAGGAGGAGGAGGAGGAGGAGGAGGAGGGGAGGGGGCAGGAGGAGAAGGAGGAGGAGAAGGAGCGGGGGGGAGGAGGAGGGAGGAGGAGGAGGAGGAGGAGGAGGAGGAGGAGGAGGTGGAGGTGGAGGTGGAGGAGGAGCGGGGGGGGAGGAGGAGGTGGAGGTGGAGGAGAGGAGGAGGAGGAGGAGGAGGAGGAGGTGGAGGAGAGAAGGAAGGAGGGGGAGGGGAAGGAGGGGGAGGAGGAGGAGCAGAGCAGCAGCAGCAGCAGGGGCGAGGAGGGAGGAGGAGGAGGAGGAGGAGGAGGGGGAGGAGGAGGAGGAGGAGGAGGAGGAGTAGGACGAGGAGGAGGAGGAGGAGGAGGAGGAGATGGAGGAGGAGGAGGAGGAGGAGGAGGAGATGGAGGAGGAGGAGGAGGAGGAGGAGGAGATGGACGGTGATGAGACCTATCTAAGAATTCCCCCGACCTGCGTCGTCGATCCCCTCTCCGCCCGGATCACCGCCATGACTACCTCTGCGGTGCCCGTCGTCGGATTGATGATCCTCGTTGTCGCTCAAGCTGAACAACGAGGCCAGATCACTGAGCCCTTCATCATCACATGAGCCTTCCAGAAACGATTCTATCTGGCGTGCGGCGTCATCCCCATTCTCCTCAGTCTCTAGCCAGGCCGCGAAATCGTCGTCGGGGTGGCACTGTTCGTCATGCTCATCGTTGCCGTCGTGACCAAGTAGGGCAAGTAGGGGCTCCGCGGGATCAGAACCCCTGGGACCTGCTGCGCTGTCATCACCTGGTCACGCTCATCATAATCAAAGTGAGGACAATACGGGGGTCAATGATTGCCACTGGAAGCTCGGAGGGTCAAATGAAGAGCGCTCCAAGGGCACCCTGGACAGAGGCCTAGCTCCCGAGATGCCCCCCCCTTCCCACCAACCTCCCCGAAAACCCTGTATGCGATGCCCCCCCCCTCACCATTAGCGCAAACACTGATTGGAGAAGTATTGGAGATTGGCTACTGGAAGACCCCAAACATGGAGCCTAACTGGCATGCGCTTCATCTTTCGGTATCGCGAGGACCCCAATTCAGTCTGTGCAAGAACTTTCTTGGGAAACAGCGAAGACCACTAAGTCACTAAGCGCAAGTGAAGGCAGATCTCCTGCATGGCACATCTTTGGCCTTGGCTTGGGCTCGGGGCCTTAGGGCTTAGGGCGCAAGCCGGGAGCGGCCGACAGGGGCTCTCAGCGCCACAGGGAAACGTAGACGTTTTAAGTATATACATTTTTCAATGAGGTCCCAGGCCCCAGGCCCTGGCGGCCTAATCTCAAACCCCAATGGCCAATGTTCGACCGATCCCGATAATCTTTGTTTCTTGGCCACATGGGACATGGGCCTTGTAATCGCTGTCGGATTTGAGATTTCATCCCAGTTCGCCTGCGCCGTCATCGTCGTCTCCCTCAGGGGCTTCATCCAGCAGCGCAGCGTCTCCCCCTTTCGAGCCCCAGCCTTTGCGGCGTTTGCGTCGACCCCCGCTCGCACGAGGAGGCGGAGGCCCATTCCAGAAGTCCACGACTCCAAAGCGATCATCTTTCACAACTTCTAGTTCTGTAGGGGCGACAGAAGGCAAAGGGGCCCCAGAGGGATCAAGTTGGAAAAACTCCACCGACCATTTGAAAGCAGTATCCATGTCCAAGAAAGCTAATTTGAAAGCTGACCGAACGAGCGGCTCGCCATCTCTGATGCCGGGTTTCAGCAGAAAGCGCGGCGGTAAGACGTCGCCTTGAGGCCCCTCCATCAACCAGAACACGGCAGACGTCTGCTTCACTAGGACAGATACGTGACACCACACCCTCAGCACCAATGCAGATACGCTTTCCTCGCGTTCTTCTGTCTCCTCACAGTCCCTGTCGAGTTCGGACGCCCGTAGACAGATTACTTGAAAACCTTTTTGCACGACGGAGGAAATCCAACGGGCCCAGCGTGAGATGCCAGGGTAAAAGGATTGAAGACGCGAAGCAAATCCCCAGCTGACCAAAGGGCCCCGGAGTCCCAAAGCCCAGGGCCCAGGGGCCGTCGGGCCCCCTCGTTTGAAATGCATTGGTGGTGCTTGGCATTTGGAAGGACAACAAGAACGGAAACGGCCCGATGTGTTAGTTTTATGGTTCATCCTTTGCGGCTCTAAAGGCTGGGCCTTTTGTGGTTCTAGTGCTCTAATGACTGGCTGATGATTCCTGAGGGGGACCTCTCGAGGCCCTATGAGCCCTATGGCACGCAAGGCCAACAAACGAGGGTATACTAAAACCACGACTGGAGTCCCGGAGAAAACGATAGTTACATGTCCAAATCTTTCAAGGTCCACAGCCTCAGATCCCTGGGGCCCCTGGAGCCTGGAGTCCTGGAGCATTTGGTTGCAAGATCCGATGGGGTCGGCGGGTAAAGCACGGATGCTCACATGTATTTCTTCTTTTTGGTACGGGCTCTTGGTGAACACACACTTTCGCAATGCTTCTGAAATCCTTAAAGAGATATGACCCCTGCTCGGGGCTTCACCAGGAGTCGGCTTGCACACGCATACACCGAATACAGAACAAAGCGTGCGGGTAATAGGCACCTTGCCCAGTGGCGGGCAAGAGATGTGCTCAATAAGCCGATGCCGATGATCCCAGATCTTAACAGCGTGATCGGATGCCGTCTGCAAGTTATCCAAAATCTGCGTCTCCTCATCGGTGCCTTCGGCTCTGCATCGTTGGGTGCGCCCCCTCAGGCAAGTTGCTAAGACGGCAGCGTCGGCCAGTGGCAAAGGGTCGAGCTCTCGAAACTCCAGGTTTGAAATGTGTTTCAAGTTATGTCCTGGGGGGCCCAATGGAACGGCAGCCGTAGGGTACAAGGACAGCGCGGCAGCTCCAGCATCATTAGGGTTCGATGCGAGGTCCTCGGAGGCCTTCACGTACCTGCAAGGCTCAGGATTCTGGAGCGAAACGTTAGCAGAGGAAATGGCGGGGCCAGCGATGCGGGTCCCGTTATTTCCTCTAGGTCTCTGGGTCCCTGGATGGGTTGGCAAGAAACAGGATACCTGCTGCGTCACTTTAGTTTGGTTTAGCTTAGTGGTGCTAAGGCTGAGTGACAGAGTGACTGGTAAGTGATGGAAGACCCGAATCTACACCTACACCCCACCCGAACGGCCATACTCCAGACTGATTAAACGGACTGGCTCATGGTAATGAAGGGGCATGGTGCTCGGGGCGAGCTGAGCAGGGCCATTGTTAGCGTTCCCCCCCCCTTGCAGAGACACCTGAATGCAGATAACGCCTACGAAACAACGAAAAAAATGATTGGACCGAACGGGCACAAGTCCAATTCCTGCTGCTCGAACACCCTGGATCTCGCAGAGGCAGCTTTCCGAATCATCCCCACTGTAGTGCGGAGCTCTCTCAAATAATCAATAGTGCTGCTGGCACCGGTTACATCCAAGAGATCCTGCGGGATCTGGACGTAGGTCACGATGCCTTGGCGTGCAAACGCCAGCACAGGTTGCAGAGACGCAGCGATCCGAACGCTGCGCCCGCTGCGCCAAAGAAAAAAAGATCGCGCAACGATTGATCAAGGCAGGGCAGACGGGGCAGACTACACCCCGTGAAACGACAAGAAATTGTTTCGATTGAATGCAGGCTCGGCGGGAACGGTTGAAGATTGAAGAGCGATTGAAATTCCTATCTGAGTTCCAACCGTGGATCGATTCAAATCTCGGGCCGCGGCTGTCATGGTCGCCATCCTCCAGTGCAACACGCTCGGCAGCTGAAACTGCTTCTCGGACGTGTGCCTGGCCCTGCAGATCCTGGACCTCACCTGCGAGCCTGAGTCTCCAAGGTGGCATGCCCAACTCCCGACGGCGAGTAGCGATCTGAGCCCGCTTCTGGCAAAATTTCTTCACGTCATCTGTCGCGGCCCTCCACTCGGCTGACCAAGTTTTCACCTTAGCACTCCAGAGCTTGACCTTGTCAGGCCCAGGCCGCTGAAACGCATCATCGCCTGCATCTCTGGCCATTTGGATCTTCATGGAAACGTATGCATTCCAAGCCGAGTATACACGACGGCTTCGATTGCGTTGCTGCTGAAGTCTGTTGGGATCCTCTGTCGGATTGGCTCCGTCGAGTTCTTGCTGCAAGATGTTGCCGAGAGTTTCGTAGCTGCGATGACCCCTTGATGCTGTTTTCTTTTTCAACCAACGGTTGATCGTCTTTGCTGATACGTGCTCTAAGGCTGGAGCCAAGGTTTGTGTGCCCAACAACTTTGACAATCTCCGAATCTCGCTCCATCGCGATTCCAGTCTGGCAATAGAAAGTTGCATGTAAGTCGCTCGCAGTCTGAGCTCGCATCTGGCCTCCGTCGAATTGATTGCTTTCCCTCTGTATTTCATCAAATATTCTGCACTCACTTCGTCCAAGATGCACGGGCGCTTCAGAAACTCTTTCGCCATCCGCACGACATCAGCATCTCCCAAAGAAGGATCGAGCAGTTTGAATATACGGAACGGGAAGCTGGACTGTGGCCACACCGTCAAGTCGAATAAAGTGGCGGCGGCTTTGGCGAGCACGCGGAAAGCTAAACAACGTACTGACGATATCCGATCTTCGGACTTGATGACATTCCAATGTAGGTCAGACGCATCCCCTGGCGTGCACAGCTCACAATATAATCCCACCAGCCCTACAGGCGACAAAGCTTCAGGCAGCCCGCTGAGTTCATCTTTCTGCTTCCCTTTCGGGGAGGGCCCTCCCCCTGGGCCCTGGGCCGGGAGGGGGGGGTCGCGGGTCGTTGGGGAACGCTCTGCTTTCGGCCTACGGGAACGTCAACGTTTGACAGCCCTCGCGAGGATCGCGGCCACGAGGGTGGAGGAGGGGGGCCGTGATTGATGTAGCCCCCATTCCCCTCCCCCGCCCACCCCTCCCCCTCTCTTTCTACAGAATCCAAGAAAACAAACCAGACAGATAGAGCCCCAAGAAGGCTCCAAGACCCAAGGCCCAAGACCAGGTCCCCCCGATTGAAGCCAAACAGAAGCCAAGAGCCAAACAAGGATTCACGAAAGCCCCAGATGGGGTCAAAGAGGCACCATTGGGACCCCCAGCACATCCCCAAGAAGGCCCTAGGCTACCCCCAAGGCGCCTCGCAGAGACGACAGGCAACCACTCAACATAGGGAACCGCGGGAAACGACCGACAATCCCGATGGCGTTCGAGAGGATGTGCCGGCGGGGGCACGCGAAGCATGAAGAATGTAACAGCTGGCTCTGTAAACCATTTGTTGGCGGCAAGTGCGCATTGAAAATCTCTTGAACCAAGCTTGCTGCCCTTCCTTCTCTCATTTGACTCCCATTTGTAACTGCATACTCTGAGCATTCGTCTGAGGCTCAGCCGTCTGCCTTCTGATACCTTTTCAAGCACTGCGACGCCAATGAAGCCTGTCTGGCTGTCAAGCCATCGTTCCGCTGCGTTGAGCCAGCCCCTGGTAACCTTCTGCCAATCCTGGGCACTGGAGGGAAGTGCAGCATTTCCTTCGAGTGAGACGATTGCATTCGAAGAGGCGTCAGCTGATGCGGTGCCCTTTTCCTGGTCCTTGTCCTTGTCCTTCGCTGCCTGTTCAACGATCAATGCTCGCAGTCCGACTGAGAACAGACCATGCGTGCCTTCTAACAAGAGAACACTCTTATAGACTTCTTCTGATCCTGTCCATTTCCCTCGAGTGAACACTTTGAAACCAGTCATGCAATGAGGGAGGAAATGAGAACGAATAGCCTGAATTGTCTCCAGACGGCTGCTACAACAGTTCGGGCCGCAATGATGTATGATTCTGTCTTTGACGCTCAGGTCTCCGTTAAGCAACCTCCTGTAAACTTGATCTCGGTATTGGTCCGTCGCGCTACTCATCCTTCGTCCTACCACCCCTCTGGGTTCTGGGCGTGAGGCGCGAGTGGCTTAGGTGGCCAGCTCTGGCTAACAACCCTCTTCTTTCCCTACGGGGAGGGGCTCCCTCCCCCTGGGCCCTCCGGCTGGAAGGGGGAGGGGGCTGCGGGTTGTTGGAGCGCCCGTTTCGGCCCATGGGAGGGTCAACGTTTGTGACGCCCCCTCACGCGGATCGCGGCCCCGCAATGCGGTCCCCCGAGAAACCTCCAGGACTCCAAGATCGAACGCTCCAAGACCACCCCCCACGCGCGCATGCAAAGAACCACAGAGCCACGAGGGCCGCAAGACACCTCCCCTCAAAAAAAACCAAAAGAGTTTCAAGAGCCCAGGGGAGCCTGAAGAGCGGCCCGAATCCCGACTGAGCCTCATGGGTGTCCACCTGGCACTCCCCCAAAGGGCCAGAGATTTTCAAACAGATCCCCAAGAAGACGACAGGAAACCACTCACCCAAGGCAAGCCGCGGGAAGCGAACGACCAATCCCGATGGTCGATGGTCGGAGTAGATGTCTCAACTTGGGCTGGATGGGGATATACGCGAAGCGTGAAGAATTCCCCGTTGGAACTGCCACCGCCAAGGTATTGTGAAAACATCGCGTCCCTGTGGCAAGCCGCAGGGCTTCCGGGAGACGGTGGCGGTCCATAATCGATCTCAAGTTTGTTGCAAATGTGTTCATCGATGATCCGCTTGAAACGCCTACGCCATCCAACCTGGGGCGCTGGAAACAAACAAGAGTCACATATCCAAGAAACAATAGCATCGACTTCAATTGTAATTAGAATCAGAAGTGAATTCATCAACACAAGACACAAGGCACAAGAATCATGGCGTTGAAAAAATGTTTTTGAGCCCAGAGACACGCGGGACCTTCGGGGTGCGAAGCCAGAGCCTTTAGGCGTCGGGGCCATTTGGGCCTTCTTGGCACTGTGGCGTGGCGGGGCAACATTGGCCGCGGGTTACGACGGGGCCTTCCTCCGCCCCCGACCCACGACTCCTCCCTATTGGGGCCGTTCGGCTTCGTGGCTAAGATCTTTTTTGGGCTAAGCATAGTAAGCCCAACCTCCTGAGCTTCTGTGACCCCGTGAGGCCCTTCATTAGGTCGTAAGTCTTCAGTGGCAAGGTGCCACGGTTTGCGGTCAACGATGCGGCGGAGCCTCGAGTGCCCGAGCGCGGAGCCCCTTGGAGCTGGACTCCTGGGAGAATATCTCCTAGGCTGAACCTCAGGGCCCCAGGGGCCTTAGGGATGGGGCCAAATTGCACCGGCGGGTCCTGGTCCCAAGGCTAAGGCAGAGGAGATGACAACGAAGAGGATGGTGAAGGAGGACGGGAAGGAGAAGAGGGAG
>CAUYUJ010002525.1:472019-517019 GCA_963575745.1 Prorocentrum cordatum
CCCCCCCCCCCCCCCCCCCTCCCTCCATCATGCCATCCATATTGGCCTGCTCTCTCCATCCTCCTCCGCCCCCTCCCTCCCCCCCTCCCACCCCCCCTCCCTCCCTCCCTCCCTCCCCTCCCTCCTCCCTCCTCCTCGTCTGTTCTGCCGCCCAATCCTTTCTTCACGTTGAAAGCGCTGCATGCAGTATTCATGTTTTGTGCGCACTGGCCCCATGCTTCACAACGTGCCACGCCCTGTTCACACCCCCGTGGCCCTGCAAGACCAAATGTCAAAAGGTGCTGGAGCGCGCGTCTGAATTAGATGTCGAAGCACAATCAATCACGAGCCTGAACAGGGTGCCCTCTCGATCACATCTCGCATGCAGAGCACAAGCAACCTTGCTGGAACTGCTCGGGCAAAACATATGCAAGGCCAGAAGGCTCAGGGTGCATAAATTGTGGATCTGACACTAGTGCAGCAGCAGCTTCACTGCTGCAACGCCTGTGCCACGGAAGCAAACACACAGCGCATGTGAAAGTGGGTTCGCCCCCAAGCAACTCGTCATCGCTCGGCGCAACGTTCAAAGTGCACCACGATGACCACGCGCAGTCTCGGCATTGAAACTGCTGCAACTGTGCCAACTCAGGTTGGTCAAGCACAGCGTTGTTCATGAACGCTGCGTCCCACATGGCCATCAAACGTTTGATGTTATCGGGAAGTTCGGTCCTGTCGTTGCCCTTCTCCTTTCGCATGGTGATGCCTGTGGCTGGGTGAATCATGATTGACCCTTGGAAACTGACGGGGGCGTATGCCAGCAAGCAGGCTGTCGGCCATATGACTCTCGAATTATGGTCGATCTTGAGCTTGCGACCTACCGACTTTTCTGGGTCTGTCCCCCTAACCATTTTGACTGAAACCCTTTTCTCTTCTTCGATTCCAACGATGCCCAAGGCATGGGGGCATGGACCTCCAGGTGGTTGGCCCATGGCATCATGTCTATCTCGGAAGATGTCTCTACCGCGCGCGGCAGCGAGGGACCATGTCTGCAGGGATGTTGCGTTCATTCTCTGCTCGCCCTGGTCATCTAAATCACCATCAGGATCATCATTGCCATCGCCATCAGGATCATCGTCATGGTCGTCTCCATGCCCACCCCCGCCTCATTGGGGATCTGGCTGCTCAACCAGTAGCAACTCGCCATCCCCCCCGACAGAATCGAAGAACATGTCATCGTAATCTGCACCTGGTGGCACTGGCACTGGGCCCCAGGAGCCCGAGCTTGAGCTTCCTGCAGAACTATCTGGCATTTTGGCGAGAATCGAATTCACGAGCTTCTTGTTTGCCCAAATGTTATCGTCCTTCCTCTTGGCACGAATGTCACTCTCAGCCTCCTCCTCGCCCTCCTCGCCCTCTGCCTCTCCAAGTAGGCCACGTTGATGATCAAGAAGCTGTTCAGCAGGAGCAGCAATCATATCCTGGTCCTGGGGGCACAGCGGCATTGCACGGACGCGCGGCGACTGTTCCGTGGAGCAGTCGCCGCGCATTCAAACGGAAGAGAGGGGGGAAGGGGGCACCAGGGGAGGGATGGCTCGAACGAAATCCACCCAGTCCCAGAATTTACGAAATCAGATCGGCAGGAAAAGCCTGAGCTCAAAATCTTTCGAAAGCAAAAACCTGAACCGATGCCCCAGGACCCCGCCCGAGAAAATAACCCCAAGGACCCGAGGACCCGATATTCATCTCATCGCGTCCTCAGGAGCAACGGCAGGCTCAGCAGGCAGCAGCCCCCGAACTCGGTGCCGCTGGTTCTGCTTGGATTGCTGCTGTTGCTGTTGATTGGTCCGCCGCCGCTGTCCTAATAGCAGCGAGTGGCTTGAATGCGAATACTCGCTCGCCACCGGCGATGTCGGCGTACAGACCAAGCTCATCGTCCCACAGCCACGTCACATCCACCCGTACACGTACGGCTGTTCCCCAGCATTCAACACACCATACCAATCCTTGAATATATCCGCCACGGGACAACTTGCCAAAGGCATTGCCATTCTGCCGAGGTATCGGTCAGCATCTATAACTTCAAGTTTGCAGACGTGGGCCATCGAGCAGTGCATGTCTGCATTGAAATACAGAGGCTGGTGAACCATCAATCTTGGCTGCTCTAAGACGCTCACAGAGAATGCGCATCGGGAATCGATGGCGTTGAACTTTTTGTGGAACGCGGAGTTCGTCGCAGCGGCCCATTTGACCTCAGGGGTCATTCGCAGAGAGGGGAAGATAGCACATAATACCTGCTGTGAGGTGATATCAGGCGCATCGGCGAGCGGCAGCGGCAAGGGGACCGCCCATCTGTCGCGCACCAAAGACAACTGCCTCAAACCTTCATCGACATGTTCAATGCAATCTTCCAATACAGCCCTCGCTGCTGGTCGAATACGGGACCACTTGCGAGGCGCGTCTCTGTGGCCGATTCCCATGGCCTTGTTCAGGCTGCAGCGGGCGTCGAGGAGTGGGAGTGATATCATCGGGGCCCTGTGTATGATAGTCGTTGCGAGGCTGTTGAAACCCTCGCACGGTTGATTGTCGCCGCGGAGGAAGATGCGGATCGCGTCGCAAATCGCATGCAATGTAATCCCAGTGGTCTTATAATCGGCAGCTTGCCGCCAGTCGTCGAGGCAGAGACGCCTGAGTTTCTGAACGTTGGGTTCCAAGTCCATGTCACTCGCGGCAAGCAGCTGCTGCGCCACCTCTTGCCGAACGTCATCCTGCGCACCCGGCGGTGCGGCAGCTGGTTTCACCAAGAGGGCTGGGAACTGGTGAGTCTGCTTCTCGATGCGCCTTGCGTAGCTCGCAGCATGATGGGCAGTGAGTTCAACAGCAAGCGAAAGAAGCTCTGAATGCCATTCATCAGGTGCAACAGCCAAAATATCTCTGCACCATTTGTCTGCGCACTCTCGCTTGAACACGTTATTAAACTCATTGTAAATTTTGGTAGCGCCACCGCAGATCAGCTTCGAAGCAGCTGCAGCCGCCGTCTGATTTTGCGCTACGTATCTTGCTATCCTCTATCCTCCATCCCCTCCCTCTGCCTCTCTTATCCTCATTCCTGTTCCCTCCTCAGTCCTCTACCTCTTCCTCTCTCTGTGCATCTCTCTCTCTCTCTCTTTCTCTCTCTCTCTCTCTCTCTCTCTCTCTCTCTCTCTCTCTCTCTCTCTCTCTCTCTCTCTCTCTCTCTCTCTCTTTCTCTCCCTCGTTCGTTCCTCCTCTCCTCCTAGCGTCACTCGAAGAGATCAGAGAGATCAGAGCACAACGAGAAAGCACGCATGCAAAACAGTGGCAAGCAAACGCAGTCCTGAACCATTATCCATATTCACGCCCTGGCACTTCTGCACGAGGTGCAGGCGGCGGTCTAAAGGCTGTCTGGCGCGACGAGAAATTTCAAGCACAGCCCAGAAGATATTGCCCCTCAGTGTATCGATGGTGTCCTGCCTCCACTTGCCCATTTGTTTTCGGCGTGCGGCCTGGCTGTCTTCTCGGGGATCTGAGAAGCCCCCCTTGTCCTTCAGCGGCAGGGCCTCCGGCTGAACTTGGCCACGCCCAAACACGGCCTCCATCACAGAAGTTAAGCGACCCTCAGTTGCGAGCAAGCGCTTCTCAACTGCGCTGAAAGATCCCCATCTTCCCGAGACAGCCTTTGGTGGGGGTCTCTTTGCATGGGTCATTGCATCTGGCGCGCCATGAATATCTATCCACGACTTGAATACTTTGCTAGAATAATCTCGCCAACAATGCACGATCTTCGCGCACACGGGGCAGTGCCGCCATGTGCGATATTGTCTCGCAAGCCACCGATCTATCACCTTCAGCCCGCTCTTGACAGTAAGCTGCATCGCATGACTCTTGCAGTCGCCGTCGAAACAGAGGTCGCGCGGCCTGTCGAGGAATTTCGCCCGCATAAGCTTCTTGAACTTCTGTTGGTCGCCGCCGCCGTCGCCGGTGTAGAGCCAGATGCGGACGCGGGAGGTCGGCCCCTCGGCTGTTCGATCCCATGGCGGGCAGCCAAGCGCGCCCAGCTGCTTTCGAACCAAAGTGACAACTCCGTGCGCAGACTGATCTCCAACACGTTGCAAGTCGGCCCATGCCGATTTCCCTTCAGCAGCGGCGAAAGCAGACGAATTGCCAGGCTCAATAGACTGGAGACGCGTAAGGTATGCTGATTGAAATTCTAATATCATGAGTTTGCTTCCCTGCCAACATGCAGAGTTGGCGGTATCTGACCTGAAGGCGTGCACGCCGATAGAAGAGGGCGAGCTGCCGTTGAAATATGAACTCCTACTGCAGCGTGTCTCTAACGCTGATTCTCGGCACTTGAGCTCCATCTTGGCGTGGAACATCTTTATGGGTGCCCTGTATGCAGTCGCCGCCTCATATTCGCACCTCGCCACCTTCTGATGCGATATGTCCGTTAGCATTGTTGCCCCCACATGAAGTGCTGCAGTATTCGTAGCAATCGCCCTCGCACCAACTGCGCAAGCACCTTTGACAGTCAGTCTGGTAGTGCCCTTGCGCCCCACCTCACGGGGGACATGCCTCAAGAATTGTGATCGGGGTTGGGCTGGGGACGCAGGCCGCTGGCAGCCGCTGGGCTTCGAGGAGACGGCGGAGGAGGGGGGAGGGGGGAGGGGGGAGGAGGAGGAGGAGGAGAAGGAGGAGGAGAAGGAGGAGGAGGAGGAGGAGGAGGAGGAGGAGAAGGGAGAAGGAGGAGAAGGAGGAGGAGGAAGAGGCCTCAGGCGCTGCAGCCCCAAAAAATGCTGGGGCTGGGCAGGGGCCATTTACTTCGCATTGGCACCATGAACAAAGATTCTTCATGATGTTCAGCGCCCTCGGCGGCCTTCACGAGAGCGCCCACGCGAACGTCCCTTCGCGCAACCTTCGAAAGCCCAGCTGGATTTTCAAGAAACCCAGGGGGCCCCAGAACCCCCCGGGGCCCCATGGCCCTATGGCCAGACCAGATCAGACCACACTCATATCATTCAGACCCAGTCTGAAAAGACCAGACCAGACTAACTCATAGCATTATATAAGTTTCCTCTTGGGGTTTGGGATATTCTCGCATTCATACTTGAGGCCACCCCTGGACTTTCCGATCGATGAGCTTGTTCTCCCGACGCGGGTCGCGGTTCTCATCCAGGAGCTGCGCAATCAAACGATCCTTCTCCTCGCGCAGAGCAACCAACACATCATTTGTCATCGCGCGGTAGTCCAAATTTTGCAAGGCAACCAAGGCCACGGCGGTGCTCCTCCGCCGAGATGAGCTGCTCGTCGACGACTCGAAGGCAACCATCGAGGAACAGGAACCAGAGGCAGACTGCTGCATACTACTCGCGAGCACCAGCGCCCTAGAATCGATATCACGACGCCTCCTCGCCTGCAATTCTGCAAACACCTGCATGATCAGACCCGCGAACTCTTCCCCGGATGGGATGTCCTCCTACGGCCGCAGGGGCACGGCATTATTTCACGCATGCCTCCTCCTGTTGCTCGTCGTCGTCCTCCTCCCCCTCCTACTTCTCCCTCCTCCCTTCTCCCTCCTTCCCTTATCGTATGCCCATCTTCCCTCCCTCTCCCCCTCTCTCCTACATCCCCTCCCATGGATGTGGGCCCCACATCCATGGCGGGGTACGGATGTGGGGCATGCATGTCCTGGAGTCCTGGAGGTCCTGGCCCTGGAGTGGGTCCTGAAATAGCAAGCCCTGGAGTAGTCGAGCACCCGCGCATTTTTACGTCGTCCGTCCTCAGGGAACCCGAGAAGGTGCAACGCCAGCAGCAACACTTCGACAGAATACCACGTTGTTGATATGTTGAGCGAGGAGGTCCTCAACCCCTTTGGAGGGGCACGCGAGCTTGTTGGTCCTGTTTGTTCGTTAAGTTTGTAATCCCCGCATCACAACCCCCTCTCGAAAGGGGCGGCGGCTGCGTGGACCGAGTCGCTTAATCCCAGGGTAACTCCGCACGCGGCTTGCCGCGCGCCTGCAGGCGCGCTCGTCCTCTTGGGTGGCCTCGCGAAGGAAACGCGCGACATGCTCGCGATGAACGGCCACGCCATCGCCGTGAAGGGCGCACGACGACAACAGAGCTAACTCGAAGCGGCGTGAACGCAAGCCGGCTGGCAGAGACATACCCCTTGCCATGCAGCCCAATCCGTTTAAGAAACCATAAAAATCATGTTGGTATCCTACTATCCCATGACCGCGTTTCCTGATATGCCCATTTAGCCCCGAATATACATAAGAGAGTCGTTATGTGTGTATGTGATTGTTGTCGGTTGGTTCCGTTGGCTTCCTATGTTTATGTTGTTGTGGTGTTGAGATTGTTATGTTGAGTTTGTTGTGTGTTTAAAATGTTTTTTTCATTATATACTAAATTTATGTTCTCTGGTCCCTATGTTCCAACTTCTGGTCTTCTATTGTTTAATAAGCCAGACTACAGCGCATGAGGCGCCCGACACACCGTCGGGAAGTCTCGGCGCGCCGCCCTCCTGACGCTTCTGGCCGCCCGAACCCATGTTAATGTTATGGACATCCTCAGCTGTCGACCCGCAAATATCAAGGATTTATCCATACCTGTCCCGCACGATTAAACTGACAAGTATGGCTGGGCAGGATCCCGATCAACTGGACGATGTGGGCAGGAGGAAGCCTGCCATTCCGGCCCGCTGTCAAGACGATGCCGTTAGCTGAGCGCCAGATCGGAATGTTGCCCCAAACAAAGTTCATCAGGCTGACCATGATCAGGACCTCCGAATCGACGCGAAGGCCGGACTGAATCCAGTTGTGACCAAGAAGGTATGGGCAGCCATGCACAAACTGTCTGCCCCTCTTCTTGATGGCGTCGTCGGCGCGGCATGATAATCCAATACTAAGAATGCTCGGCATAGTCCCCCATTGCGTTCCGCGAATGAAATAACAGGGTGCCCCGGGAGCGGACAGGTCCGTAATTCTCATATATAATGACTCAGGGCACTTAATACCAGGGCTGCTGTGTCCGATACTTGGACGGATGAAGTACATGTCGTAATTCATGCCGGAGTACTTCATCTTCTTGACCTGCAGCCTAACATTTTTCATTCCAGACTCATCGACCATGCCAATGAGTTCCAAGACAGCATACACCTGGCACGCCCAGTGCTGGTTCTTGCGCACGCGGCGTACCGTGTCCAAGTGCTTGGGGCGGTGTCTTTCGCATCCTTCAGCAGGCCATATGTTGAGTAGCTGTGGTAATTCTGCCCACCCGTCGTACTCATCATACGTTTTCACTTCACGAATAAATCTGTCCGACAAATGGCCTCTATGAGACGGCTTGTGACGGAGGGCAGTTGTCAACCACTCAGAAACCTGAAGTTGATCGTCGTACTTGAGCTTCGGCCTGCGAACATTCTCTGACCTGAGGATGCTCTCAAAAACCCTTTCAGAGTCAAACGTGGGTGCTGGGCGTTTCCGTAGGATGTTGCGCACTGTTTGGCGCGCATGTGAACCTTGATCAGCATAGGCAGCAGCGTCCACGACGTTGCACTGCACCACCATGCACCGTTCAGATCCATCGTCAGTCCGCGGATGGCACGCCGGATTGATCTTCATGCGGCTGGAAGTGCGCACCCCACCCCAGAACTCTGTGCATTCCGGCGGCACCTCCAGCGCAGGGGCAGGTCGCCCCGCTGAACTTTGAGCAGGTTGCCCCGCAGAACTCTGAGCAGGTTGCCCCGCAGAACGCGGGGCAGCCTTTGGCGCGGCAGGAGCTGCTGCGCTGGCTGCCGACGCGGTAGCGCCAACAGATCCCCTGGGCGCCCTTGGAGTTCCTTGCGGGGTACTAACATCGAAGTCCTGGCGCTTCTTCTCCTTGGTGTTGTAGGACTCGGCAGCCTTATCCCTGGGCACTGCTCCTGGCACCTTCGGCGTGATAGCGAGGAGCTTCCCAATACGTTGCGTGGAGGAAGCACCCCTTGCCCTTCCAAGTTAGGCACCCATCCTGTTCTGCGCGCCCGACCTGGTGCAGGGCCGCGACGTGGCACAGGTTCTTTTGGAGTGGGCGCACTGGTGCCCTGAAATTTGGCTGCTGCGGCGGCCACTGCTGACCCCCTGAAATGTTGCCGATCAGCAGGTTGCCCCGCATGTCGCTGATGCTTGCTGCCCCCAGGGTTGGGATCATCCGGGCCCTTCCTTTCTTCTTCTTGAGCTCAAGGTGATCAGGGCCAAGAGATTGGCTCGATGAATCAGAAGACGAGGGAAGATCGATCATCTCTGGCTTCGGCTTGGGAGTTGCCTGCGCCGCAGCCCCTGCCGGCGCCACAGATGCACATCGCATAAGACCTCGGTCAGGGTTCAAATCGACACCACCTGGCTTCCTGAAGGCCATATTCTTAACAGGTACCTTGTGATTGTGTGCTCCATGTGCAACTACGCACTTACTGGAGTTCCGTCTTTTGACGACGCGTGTCATTATCCAGCCAATAGACTGAGCACGATAAACAATCTGCCTCCCAGGAGATAGTTCCATATCTCTTGCGACAGCGTCCTCGGGGTCGATCGGAATATCCGCACCACACGCAATGTCCGCAATACCCGAGTCGCCTGGCTCACCGCCGCCAGGGGCAGCGTCCGCAGGATCAACTTCTTAAGCCATTTCATCGTCCTCATTTTCGCCAGCTTCTTGTTGGCTTTCTTCTTCTGATGCATGATCAGCAGGCTTCCCCGCGTGCCACTCGCGATTGAACTGCGCCAGATAGTGAGTAGGTATCAAGTTCTGCAAAATGGCTTCTGTCTGAACTATCTCTCCAGGAGTGGCGAAGTCGTAATCGTTTTCCGTCAGCCACTCATGATATGGCGCAATGTTGGGCCAATGCAGCGACCCCGACCATCTCCATGAGACCGAACCCACGGTGTTCTTCTGAAATTCGAGCATCTTGATGGGCGCCTCACGGGGCAGCCGAGCCTGCGGTCAGCATAACTGGGCATGCACAGCAGACGCCTGCGTAGAGCTTTGGATCCTCGATGATGGCCCTTGTGAGATCGCGCTTGGCCATCTTTTCCTGCGATTCGGTCTGCCCCGCCTTTGAACGAATGAAACTGCCTGCATCATCTCGTTTGCACTGGCGAAGAGAACGCCAGTGCCGGATTTGACGCTCGCCCCAACCCATTCCCAACTAGTACTACATCTGGTTTGCGGGCATGCACTGACAGGCCAATCCAGCTTCAGTGTAGCCTTTCAAACGCTGCACTGCACCCCCTGGATATTCTCCTCCTCGATGTTGATCATCTTGAGGCG
The DNA here is from genome assembly GCA_963575745.1 of Prorocentrum cordatum. Lineage (NCBI taxonomy): Eukaryota > Dinophyceae > Prorocentrales > Prorocentraceae > Prorocentrum > Prorocentrum cordatum. The sequence goes on from CAUYUJ010002525.1 coordinate 481,320, forward strand.
GCTTTCTCCGCAGGCGGTCCTTCCTTGGGTGGGGCAGGCACTCTCGTCGCCTGCCGCGGCGGGCCCCTTGCGGCCCCCGCATCGGGAGGACGAGGGCGCTGACCACCGCTCGAACGAGCACCGCTAGAGCGGGCTCGCGTGCGATCTGGCGAGGGACTAGGAGCTCGACCGCGACGCATCATGCGGTCATCGTCTCCCTTTTCGTCCTCGTCGTCCATTCGGGAGAGACTTGGGTCGTCACGATATCTCTTCCTTATAAAGGGCAAGCGGCTCGGCGATCGTCTCGGGCCGCTGGCGGACCGATCTGACGCAACAAAAGCATACTGAAATTCTTCATTATGCCCAAGCTCATATTGAATACGTTCAAATAGATCACCAGTGCCGCGCGGGTTCCCCCGCAGTGGATCACCATCGAATAATCCCGCGTTTGTCGTATTTCCAACCACCCGAGGATAAATAAAGCATCGCATGCATTTTCTCATCTGTCGCAGGAATGGTAGAATCTGAATCCGCGGGCGCCCCCGCCAAACCGAAATCACCTTCGACGGGCACGTGGAAGTTCTCGACAAACTCAACATCTGCAGGTTGCCCCGCGATGGGCACACCCAGCCACTCTGCCAAGTCGATGTCGCTGTGGCCAGTGAACACCTCCTCGAACAGCTCGTCGGCGCAATTCTCGAGGGTCATGATGGCGCTTAGATACCTGGCAGCCATGAAATGAACAGTTGTGGCTGAGCCGTCGGCTGGGTCGGCTAGAAGCGACTCCCAATCAACATACTGCATGTCGGAGTCCGTTTGAGCCTGTCTACTGCGGCATATGTCGCACTCCATGGTTCTACCGTTGGTATGCTCTGGGTTTCCTCGTCGCCCCTTACGTTTACCTGATGCGCGCCTGCGGTGTCTGCAAGTACCTTGAAACATTTCCTCGTACTGAGGTCCAGTAAGAGACGCCAGGATTGCTAGTACGCCTCTACCATGTAATCGCCGACGCTTACATGTGCCCTTACTTCGACCCTTGCCTTTTCCTTTAAGTGACCGTCGTACAATACGTCTTACCCTTCTAACTGGCTTCTTCATGAACCTCCGCCAACGACGCCTGTGTTTTTGAAAGCCCGGAATAACCATTGAGCTTGCTGCTCTTCCGTAAGGTATGTAGTCATATCAGAGCAATCCAAGGCGGCAGTTTCATCATCGGAATACGCATCCGCATCGGTACCGGAGTCGAAGTCGGATTCGGCGGGTTGCCCCGCTGAGCCCACCAGGGTCATCGCTTGCATAGGGGAAGCCGCGGCGGGCGGTCCCCCAGATCTGGCCCAGGGGACTTGCGACCCAGGAGCCGCTCCACCGCTCTGAGCCAACAGTGTGGTGGTCTCAGTTGGCGGTGTATCGTCGTTCCAGACGTTGTTAACAGGTTGCCCTGCGTTGGCCTCTGCGTGGGAAGTCTCGGTTCGGTGACCGTGGCAAAAAATACCACCAATATTGCCAGGGGTCCGCTCAGCTATGTGAGCATATGACCTCATACGTTCAAGTGGAGCGTCAAATTGTGGTTGGTCCCTCGGCACGTGGTGGTTCAGAGGCTGCAGGAGTTGTTGTGCACGCGACGTCCCCACTCCAAGAGCTCTGAATAGAATTACTGCTGATATGTGGACGTTGGGGATGTTGAAGCTGGCGGCTTCAGCTTCGTGAAGGGCTATTTTGAACCGTGCTAACGTATGGTCGATACGTTCACCCACATGGACTCGAAAGTCAATAAGAGCCGTGTTAGAGTTGAGTTGGCGTGCCTAGTCTAGCTTCTCGAACTTCGCACTTAAGGGGAACAAATGTAGGTGGCGCCGTCAGTGTGGCGACCGCCTATATTGACGCCAAAATTGATGACTGCCGGGGGGCTCTCATGGCTATGGTCCGTGCGAGACCTCCCAAACCGCGCTGCAATGCGGCGGCCTGCTGGGAGGGCGTCACGTTGCCTGTGGTCACATTGATCCAAGCATGTACTTCGCGGACGAAATCGCGAAACGGTACTTGGCCGGCAGGATCCCAATTGGGGCCAATCGTTCTAGTGTCGTCTCCGCCCCGCATATGTCCTACCGCGCACCCAATAGCGACCCATATGAGCCCAAAGATAGTAGCCCCAATCAAATGGCCTCGTAGGTCGTAGTCGGAAGTAGTCGGTGGGGACTTATGGTTTGTCGTCGTAAATCTGCGTGGGGTCGGAGGCGGCATTATATCGTATCGCATGTTTCCATGCATTATGTCTTCGAAGAAATTTCCAAGTGGAGTAGGTGGGTGGACTTCAGGAGGGTAATAGGGCAGGGATGTAGGATCTGAGTAAGAGACACCTCCGCTTGAACAAAGGTATCGCTGCAAGTTTCCTTGCGGTACTGCGCAGTTATATACACTCTTCCGCGCAATCCCACTGCAGTCTGATGTTCCACCATACCCGTAGTCCACCAGATAGTGCCGTGGATGGTGAAGGGTAGAGCCAGAGCTGACCACCAGAGACCAGCTCCGCTACCAAGTTTGAAGAGGCTGGAAGGCCCAGCCAACAGCTTCGCCTCAGGCGAAGCCAAGCTCCCGCTCTTTCGTACCGTAATAACGATAGTCCCAGTATGAGAAGGGATGCCATCTCAAGCAATAGGAAGATCCTATTGGTTTCGATAGCGGTTGTGTGTTTCGCGGTGAGGCACAATCAAATTTGGGCGGCCGGCTGCTTGAGCCGACGCGGCCGCGGGCGCACGCTCGTTTCCATTCCTTACGTCCCTCAGCTCGCTTTAGAGTCATGAGCCCCAGGTAGTACTCCCGGAACATTATAAACCCAGGTTAATATCTATTCGGGGTCCATCCCGCGATGTATTTCGCAGGATGCGCACACATGGCTAACGTTTGCTCTGGTTCCCCATGGTTGCCGATTTTGGTCACTGCATGAGGCTCAGGTTCTACTTTTGTGGCGGGAGGGCGGTTGGGAGTGAGCGAGACCGACCGTCTTTCGGGGGAAGGGTAGCTCGACTCCAACCCAACATTACCAGCTCCCCCCCACGATTGCCTCGAAGATCGCACAACATGGCTCAAGATTGGTAAAATTCACATCCAATATGCTTCCAAGAGGCTCTCAAACCGTCCCTGACAACTCCAATTGGCCTTGCAGTCTCCCAAGGACGCCCCAAAAGGGACAAAATGCGTCAAAAAGCCTGGGGAAATCGATGACGTGTGCCTTCTCGCATGTTCGCTGCTAGCAAGCTTTTGGGGTCCGAAGATTGCTGCAAGAGAATCCCCTGACGGGCCCAACAAGGCCCGACTACGGCCCCCAAAGCTCCCAAGAGCACCCCAAACGCACACCTAGAGGGTTCCGAGGGACGATGATGGGACATCCGACGGGGGACCGTGATTAGGGCCGCCCTCTTCTTTGGCGAATGTCCTCCATGATGGCCCCAAGATTGCCCCAAGGACCCCAAGAGGGACCCAAGAGGGGCCCGAAAAGGCCCCAAGAGGCCTTCCAAAACTCCCAAAAGAGCCCCAAGAGAGCTCCGTCACCTTGCTTTACACGTTGCTTCTCTACGTCATTTTTGCCAACAACTCGCCTAGGCATCGTTTTTGGATGGGCCACTGGCGACACTTTTTTTGGTTGGCGGCTCCAGGACAAAGGTCAAGAAGCGGGATAAACGGCTGGGGCGCAGAACGTAGATAATTGGCCGCAGTGGTGCGTAGGCCGCATAGGCGAGTGCACGAGCCAGGGACAAAATGACCCTCATTAGAGGTGACCGGCTCAGGCACCCCAGCAGGTGGGGACGCAGAGGCGCGGAGACCAGGCGGATTGGAGGGAGAAGTCGCCCTTGCGGCGCCAAGCTCCAGCCGAACCACAAGCGGGGGCAAGAGAGGGGGGAGGGAGCGAACACACGGAAGCGAGGCCGAGAGGGGGGCAAGAGAGCCGCGGCGGAAGCCAGACGAGGCACACAGCGACAGCAGTGAGAAGGCCACTGGCGACACGCGGAGATTTAAGAATCCCCCCCCTGCAATCTCGCCCCGCACGCCATGGCAATACCTGTAGCCAAGTTGCCCGTCGCTGCTGACGCTGCGGGTCATTCTGGAAATAGCTAAGCCGAAGAAAACGAGCACGTGCCTAGGACTGGGTCCAGGTCGACGTCTCCAGGTGTCATGCCGCGCCCAAGAGAGCCGCGGTGACAAAAAGGAGGCGACCCAGGGGCAACAAAACTCGCCAACGTAAATTACGATCAACCACCCAACTCAGACGGTGGACGTTTTTCTTCCTCCTCCTCATCACCACCATCATCAGCATCCTCGTCAGCAGCAGCATCGGCATCAGCATCAGCATCGGCATAACCATCATCATCACCATTATCATCACCAACGTCATCATGATCCCTCATCACCAGTGCCATCATATCATCATCACCATCATCGTCGCCGTCCTCCAACTGCCTCTTTCGCGGATCCGGAGCTTGCGGCAACCAGATGCGAATTAACAGCTCTATTGACTGGCAGGCGGCGCACAAAGTCTTACAGTGCCAAAGCCATGCGCCACTCGTTCGCTGGTGGTTGCGAGTGGATGTGAAAGTGGCCAGCGCCGACACAATATGGCTACAGGCCGTTCGGAAAGATTGTGCGTAGAAACATGAAGTGATATGGCGTTTCGAATGGACTGAAATGTGGCCCGCCCCGGCAAACAAAATGGAAATGGAAAGCCTTTCACTTGCTGAAATAGAACAGCGATACAAATATTGACCACGGGGGATCCAAAATACATACTGCGTGAAAATACGGTGTGGACAGCCTGGCCACTCGCCACGACGAGGCATCAAGACACCGCCACGCCGAAATCCGCCTGCACACAAGAGTCGCATGTGCCAGGCTGCAGGTTCCCCTCGCCTTCCAACCAGATCTGCGGCTTCTGCGTTGATGCATATATGATAACGGCGTATCGCTAAGCCGTGGGTGGTACAACCGAACACGTGATAGCGAGGGCGCCGTCGACGCGACCGTTCTACCGAGTAGACACAAGCCTCCAAGGGCCCACATTTAGGCTCAAGCCAACGCTCGAGCGGGAGCCTCGTTTTCAGAGAAAATGTAGCCGAGACTGGCGAGGCGAGAGCGCGCGGAACCGTTTCCCGAGATCAGCAATAACTGTTATTTAGCTATGAGTGTTCAACAACAACGAAAACAACAACAACGAAAACAAAAACAAAAACAACAACAACAACAACAACAACAACAACAACAACAACAATCATTTTACCCGAACGCTCAGTGTTCTCCCCAGTGCCAGGGTTTTCTTGCGACACCAGCCAATACCCCCACTTCGTGGGGGGGCCGTTCAAGCTCTACCAAATATCCAAACGACTCTTCGAGACCACCCACACCCAGCTTCCCGCCCTATGACGTTGGGACACTTCACTTCGTGGCGTGCGGACGACCCTGGCTACTACACTGGCGTTGGGGCCTCTTGGGGGCTTATTGGACCCTCACGGCGGACTCTTGGGGCCTCTAGAACGCCTCCTGGGGCCATCTTGGGGGTCTCTTGGAGCCACCTTGGAGCCTCTCTGGAACCTCTTGGGGGCCTCTTGGAGTCCTCTTGAAGCCTCTTGGGACCATCTTGGGCGCCTCTTTGGGCCTCATGGACGCCTCTTGGGGCCATCTTGCGCGCCTGTTGGGGCCATCTTGGGTTTTAAAGATTCATCAAGAGACCGCGAATGGATTTCGAGATTTTTCGGATGAGAAAGTAGTGCGTTTTCATATGTTTTCTGAACATCGCATCTTGAAATTATTGAAAACCCATTGTGTTTGGCAGGATTTCGACATGCGCGCGCGGCGGCCGCGCGCATGTGCACTTCGTCTCATTTTTTGCAAGGGATGGTGGCCCTCGCAGGCGCGCAACCGTTGTTGGAGAAGTTCAAAGCACCTGAAGCAACAACAACAACAACAACAACAACAACGACAACAACAACAACAACAACAACAACAACGCAACAAGCAGAATCCTCACCACGGATTCTCACTTCAGCCACGCACCCAGAGACAATGAATGACCGCTCGGCCCCCTCACCCTGAGCACTTTGTCTTTCCGAGCCGGTCGGAAAATACACCAGTCGGTTAGGATTAGTCCCAACCTGTTGGAATTAGCACCGCATGCGGGTCCTGGGGGGGGGCCCTGGTCAGAATACCACCCCTCTGGGGAATTCTGGGGCGTCGCCGTCATCGTCGTGGTCGTCGTCGTTGTCGTTCAGGGTCGGCGGCACCTGCCGTCAGGCCTCTCCAATATACCCGTTCATAAGAATTCGCCGGCCCAACGGGCCAAGGGCGTGCTAAGATCCTCGGTAACTGGTTAAACATATTTCTAGCTCGCGCGCGCGGGGCCGCCCCTGAGGGTGGGTCTGAAATCTTCGTCGACCGTGGTTAGGTTCATTATCGGCAGATGATACCCTATGGAATATTGTCCTATGAATGGATCGGGCTCAGCCCTCCCCGGCATAATCAACCTAAGGGTAAGATTCCAACATTATGAACCAAAGTTCATTTCAGGCCAGACCGTACCCCCAAACTGCGCACCCCAGGCTCAATCATTATCATCCCAAAATAATGAACCCGGGGTCAATAATCCGGGTTTATTATCTCCGTGAGATAACGACCCGAGGTCAACACTCCGACATGAGAAACCTTGTGAGGAACCCGGGGGGTGGGGGAAAATGATAATTACTATCATTCCAGAATGACGAAAACCGAGTTCATTATTCCCGGGACGTTGTAAACCCCAGTCAATATTCCCAGAACATTATGAACCCAGGTTGAAAGTTTTTGGGGTCAGTATCTCTAGAACATTATAAACCAAAGTGTATTATGTTCTGGGGGGAACATGATGAACCCCAGTCAATATGCCCAAAACATTGAAACCCAGGTTCATAATGTTCCGGGCGAGACATTATGAACCCTGGTCAATAATCCCAGAACATTATAAACCCAGGTTAATATCTATTTGAAACCCATCCTGCCGCCCCTGGGGATCCCCGGACGAAAAAAAAAACCGCAAGTTCCGGCCAGGTCCCGGCCGGGTCCCAGCCAAGGGGCAGGTCCCGGGCAGGTCCCAGGCAGGTTCCAGCAGGCTCCCAAGAGCGCTCCAGGAGCGCTCCAAGTGGCCTCCAAGAGAGTCAACATGGTCCGAGACGGTCCAAGAGCGATCCAAGACGCCAAAGACTGCCTCCAGACAGCCCAAAGCGCCTTCAAGACGCCCCAAGAGGCCTCCAGGAGACCTCTCAAGAGGGCCCACAGAGGCAGAAACTAATGGTTTTCCTGCAGTTTGTGACGGTTTTGGGCGTTCTCGCCTTTTCGGCTTACCGGCGCTCCAAGACAGTCCAAGAGGCTTCCAAGACCCCCCCAAGACGGCCCACGAAGCCTCCAAGAGGGCCCCAAGACGGCCCAAGATGGCCCCAAGACAGCCCAAGAGGCGCCCAAGACAGCCCAAGAGAGCCCCAAAACGGCCCCAAGAGGGGCCCAAGAAGGGACCCAAGAAGGGGGCCAGGAACCGAAAAGTCCAGCCTTCTGCCCCAAGAGGCCCCCAGGAGGCCCCAAGAGGCCCCCAAGAGGCCCCAGGGGGCCCCCAAGAGACACCCCAAGAGGCACCCCAAGAAGCCACAAGAGGCCCCCAAGAGGCCCCAAGAGGCCCCAACACGACGGATCCAAAGAGGCGTCAAAACTGCCTCCCAAAGGCCCCTGAGAGGCCAACCACGAGAGCCCAACCAACATCACTGAGGCCTCTGACCCGCCACCCACCTCTTCCGAAAAATGACAGCCGCCCAACCGCACCGCATTGACAACAGCACCCCGACAAACGACAGCGGCGAGGCAACATGGGCCAGCGGAATGAGCGAAGCGGTACAATAATCCCCCGCGAATTCAGAGTTACAGCCCCCCCTGGGACACGGCAGTTTACAATCTCATTATAAAACCATACAATCCCAGCCCGGATGGTATCGACGCCCCCCGTCACCCGTCAAAAAAAACAATGCGCGCACACTCTGCTATCTCGAAATATTATTTGTCATCAATCGTCCCCTTTCCTGAAGACGGCACCGAGCCCACACGCGCGCGCACCTGCCAACATCAGAACCAAACACTTTAGATACGAATGCAATCATTTCAACATAAAACATGCGCAGTCGTGGGTTGTTCACTCAACTATTGCATCTGTTCTGCCCGCGCGCACTCGCTGCAATCACGGGACAACCTCTTGTATTTCGCACTTTCGCCAGAAAGCGCACTCTTGTCTCACTAAACGGTGCATCGGCGTTGGCCCAGCATGCGCCCAGCGCACGAGGCCGTACCAAATTCGCCGGCCCAACGGGCCAAAGGCACGCTAAAATCTCCGGCAACAGCTTTAGAATACCTCTAATCCGCGCGCGCGTGGCTGCCCCTGGGGGTCCCCGTACGAAAATCACCCCATGCAAAGCCCGGGCAATCCCCGGGCGGTCCCCGTCACGGATGCCGGAACTCCTGGGGACTGCCTTGGCCCTGCAAGAGCGTCTCAGGAGGCCCCAAGTCGGACAAAGAGGGCCCGTAGTCACCGGAAGTCGTTCCAAAATGCTCAAGATAGCCGTCAGACGGCTTCAACCGTCTCCAGGACGCCCGAAGATGCCTCCAATACCACTGCCGAGAAGCCTCCTAGATGCAGAATTCAACGACTTCCCATTAGTTTTTGAAGGTTGTAAGCGTTCTCGCCTTGTCGGCCGCCGACGCTCTAAGACGGCCCAAGAAGCCCCTAAGATCGCTGCAAGACAGCCTAAGAGGCCTCCAAGAGAACCCAACACGGCCCACGAGGGCCCCAGGACGGCCCCAACAGGGGACCCAGAAGGAGGAAGCCGAACTGACATTTCCAGCTCTCGGCCCCAAGAGGCGTCCAGGCTACCACAAGCGGCCCCCAGGAGCCCTCCAGAGGGTCCAAGGGGCCCTCAAGAGGCGCCAAGAGAGCCCCAAGAGGCATCCAAGGCGCATCAGGCCCCTAAGAGCCCCTAAAACTGATAAAAAGGAGCCCCCCGAGAACCCTCCGACGAGACACCAAGAAACATTCATGAGGACTCTCATCCACAACCGCAGCAGCGCCGACCAGCAGCGCCGCAGGGCCCACGAACGCACACGCAAACGCCAACGATGGGACAATATAGGCCAGCGGAATGAGCGACGCGATGAAAACACCATGCGGGTCAAACGCGCGCGACGCCATGCACGCGTGTTGAAATATGTCCAACATCTTTGGATTTCGAAGCATCTCACGATAGCGCTCTTCAGAAACACACGAAAACAAAGACAACTGGTTGTCAGTTGACAAACATGCTAGGTTTCTTGAATTTTCGCGCGCGGGCGCTTCCTCGCCATCATCCCCATTGGCGCCATCGCACTTCCGCCATCATCTTGAATCGCACGATCGCGCTATCGCAAAACCGCCCTATCGCACTACCGCCCTATCGCACTACCCATTGGCGCGATCGTCGTATTCAACCGCCGTCACTGCCGCCATCATCAGCCGATCACATTCATCACCGACACATGGACAGCATCGTCGTCGTTACCAACATCGGCGCCGTCATTGGCATCGCCGTCGTCATCGCCATCACCGCCACCATCATCGCTACCTCCAGCATCGATGCCGCCGTTTTCGACGTCATCATGACACCGCGCTCGCCCGAGTCACCGACTCGCACTGACATGCCCGCGCGCCTGCACTGACTCTGAGACGCGCTGGGAAGTTCCCGTCGGCAAGCGCCATCGCGGCCGCGTCGGCTGTGCCAGACCAGCTGGCATCTCTGCGCGCGAGCTTGCGTGCGCCAGCACGACCGCAGAGATGCGCCAACAAGCGCAAAGCACAGTCGCAATCGCGGCCGCATGGGTGTTGCCCAAGAAATTGTGTGTGAGGGTGGGATGTTTGTGCGAGCAGTGGAGTTGACAACTCACTACTTACAAACTGCAATTGCACTGTATAGCCTGTCCTTGCATGAACAACGTAAAACTCTAGCACCCTGCCCCTGGGGTTATCGATGCCCCCTGGGACACATCAAATTAGAAACGTTTCTGCCCAATCTCTCATTATCCATGTGAGCTCTTAACCTCCCAGCACGGCGAGTATCGCCCCTGCTCCTCTTCGCTGTCAAATCACACCATGCGCGCGTGCCACCCTGGCGAAAGGCTCAAGCATGGCCGCGTGCTGCAAACGCCGCCGTCCTATCCTACAAGCGCGCGGCTGACCGACTGCCTGACAGAGGGTGGAAGAGGCTCGATGGTCCTCAGAACGTGTGTTAGCGCTAACGTGTGTGTTGTCCACCGAGGCCCTTCAACACGACGTAAGCGGCGCAACGAATGCCGACACAGGCTGCGCGCCATCGGCGGACCCGAACCGTGTGAACACACGCTTGGGCTGACACACGTCCTATGTATCATCGAAAGGTAAAGGCGAGCCCGCGCTCGCGTGAAACCGCCGCTGACGCCCCCCATCGGGTCAGCCGCCTGGCCGAGAACGCACATGGGCCGGGTGGGAACTGCGGGGAGCCCAGCGGCGTGGAGCCTGCCGGAGGAGGCTGCTCTCCTCCCCGGACTACCTACCACACAACCCCAACCCAACCCGAAACCACCGTTGGGATCGTCAATTTCCCGTGGGGGGGCACTCCAAAGCATTGAGGAAACCCGATGGAAACCGCACACACCCCAACCCGAAATTTGGGAGGGTCTGGGACCTTCGGGTCTAGTCATCCCCCTGCCCCTCCTCCCCTCCAGACCCCCGACAGCATGATTCGTTCAAAATGTCGAGCCCCAGAGGTCTCGACCCACTCCCTGGGACCGGCTTGTCATCCCGAGTCGCTGTTCGGCAGTCCCGAGGCCCGGCAAGGGTCCCGAGAAGCAGAAAATTGTGACAGCCCCCCCCGTCGTTGTTTTTTCATGGCGCGAGGGGTTCTGGGCCCCCTGCCCCCCCCCCCTCCTCCTCCCCCCTCCCCCACGAGGTTCTGGGACGGGGGAGGGGACATGGGAGGGGGGCAGCGCGACGGGGGGCATGAAGGGTCCGAGGGTGGGCGGGCGGGCGCCTGCTGCCAGACCCGGGGCAGAAGAACATCCTCCGAGTCGGGGCTTCGCAGACGGGTGGCTTAGGCTTTGCCATCTACCCCCGTGTACTGTACCCCCGTTTACGGCGCCCAGGGCCCCCTGAACGGGGGGCACAGCCAAACGTGGAAGTCGGCGTTCCCCGTACCCCCGTTTGCTGCGCCCCCCGTCTCTGGCGCCCTGACCAAGAACAGGAGAGCCTCCGCCGGCCAAAACCGAAGAGTCTTCGAGGGTACCCTCCCCCAGGATACACAATGAACATCCAACAAACGCGAAGAACGCTGGGGAACCCTCTTCGAACCGACCTCGATCTTATACGTCGGCCCGACCGTGCTCCCGGGCTCCCCCGGAGCTGCCCCCCTCTAGCCCCACGCTTTGAGGGGCCTTGCCGCGCAGCCTCGGCCAAGCGCGTGGTCCTCTGGCCTGGCCTCGTGGCTCAGCAGTCAGCATCGGGGGCGAGCACGCGGGCTACCTGGAGCGAAGGATGGAGGAACGGTGAGGAGGAGAAGAATGAGGAGGAGGAGGAGGAGGACGACGACGACGACGACGACGACGACGAGGATTGTCGGATTCTCGGTTGGCCACGCGCGCACCCCGAGAGGGCGCGAGGTCCAGGCAGAGGGGAAAACAGACGACGGCGACAACGGCGACGACCAAAGACGACGGCGAGGACGACGACAGGAGGAGGAGGAGGAGGAGGAGGAGGAAAAAGAGGAGGAGGAGGAGGAGCAAGAGGAGGAGGAGGAAGAAGAAGAGAGGGGAGGGGGACAGTGGCCGGCAGGATGGATGAGAGGAGGAGGAGGAGGAGGAGGAGGAGGAGAACCAGAGTAAGCTCAGGAACCAGGATACATCAAGACGCTGCCACACACCCTCGCATCAAAACTCCTCCCTCACAGGTCACTACGAATGGTCCAGAATGAACCACCCTCCATCCGCGCGAGTGTTATGCATTGTTGAACATCGTGCAATAGCACTTGACCAACGCCCCGCCGTCTAAACATGACACAGTTGCAGATGTTCACGACAAACGTGCGTGGCGGTAAAGCGAGAGTCACAAGCTGAAAACGACCTGCCCTTCACCTGTGCAACTGTCAACTGTCAGATATAAAATCTCTGACTGCACACGTAATGAAATGTGTGTGTGAGTCTGCACATCTATGCCCAGCCGCATGATCATACCATTGAGAACATGTCTGAAATGAAACACCTGATCCGCCCTACAGACACGTTTGGTGGTGCGACGCGGAAGAATTAGTTGAAAGCGAGATGGAGGAAGGGGAGGGGGCAAGCTGGGCGCGCTCGCGCCAGATCTGACATCCTGTGCCTCCCTCCCATCCCTTCCCATTGCGCGGATGTTTTCTCTATCCGCGCACGCGTCATAGCCGACCTGGAACTCCAAAAAAAAAACATCATGTTATGCGCGATCGGAATGCGTGTAGGAGGAGGAGGAGGAGGAAGAGAATGAGGCGGGTGAGCAGGAGGAAAAGCGAGAGGATGAGGAAGGATGAGGACGAGAACGAACACCAGCAGCAGGAACTGGAGCGGAAGGAGTGGGAGGAGCAGGAGGACCAGGGGAAGGCGGAGGAGAGGAAATGAGGGAGGCGACAGGGGAGAGAGGAGAGTAGTCTTTATTTGTATAATTGTAGGGGGAGTGGGAGGTGGACGAGGAAAAAGAGGAAGAAGGGGGGAAGGCGGAGGAAGAGGAGGAGGAAGCAAAGGAGGTAGAAGAGAGAGAGGGAGAGAATGGGGAAGGAGGATCGCGAACCGGTGCCTCCTGAGGGGCACCCTCCCTTCACAGCCCCAGGGGGGCCCGCGGGAAGGCGCACGGCTAGGCGAGGCGCCCAGGCTCGCGCCATGGAGGCAGGCAGCAACGCCCACGCTGTAGCCCTACGAGGGTCCAGGCTGGCTGCCGCTGACGCCCACCCTCGACCAAAGACACCAACACGGTCCGTCCTGACAAACCTCCTGTAGAACAACTACAATTCAACCGCGGCGGCTATCGCAACTGCTGCCGCGACTGGGACACGCAGCGCGACCACGACCACCAGCACTCCGATCAAGACACGCAGAGCATCGGCAACTGTCAAGAATGTAGCGACCAGCAGGGCTACGACTTGGATGGCAATTCAAAGTGCCAGACACCTCTTTGGGCGCAGATTGTTTGAAGAGCTTCCCCTTCGGGTAGGGGCTTCTCCCCTCCCTCAACCCCCTCCCATTGATCTGGACGGGTTGACGCGATGCACCTCGGGGTCCTTTGTGGCCCAAAATGTTTTGCCAAAGGCGGCCTCCACGATGGCCCGCGATAGCGCAAGACGATTCAAGATGATCTCCAACATGCCTCCTACAGGCCCCAAGACCACCCCAAAACGGCTCCGAGCGGCCACGGAGCATCGCAAGGAGACCCGCGAGACCAAACTATGTCAGGTTGTTGAATGATGGTTGCCTTCTGCTTCCGATGAGCCCCTGAAGCCTCAAGATGGCCCAAGATCACGCAAGAGAACCCCAAGAGAGGCCTAGAAGAGGCCCAAAGATCAACCAAAAAGAACACCGAGAGGGCCCCTAGAGGAGAGATTTCGGATTCTGACAGGGCTAGGCTCCCCAGTATGACGGGTGCCATATGTGATAGCCCCAAGAAGGCGCTCGAGGCCCCGCGAGGGCCCCAAGACGGTTGCAAGGGGCTCCTAAAGAACAAATTGCCAGATATGCCTTAGAATCCGACCAACGAGCATGATCCTCCTAGCTCAAGGATATGGTTCTTATCTTCGCGATGACATACGCATTTGTTTACAAGACTCCGTTAAGAGAATGCGAGGTTGAGTGGAGGTACGCGAACGCTGAGAGAGGCGCGCACCATATTTCTCGGCCGCGCGCGAGGCGCGCAATGACCTCACTGCAAGTATTTGGGCCAAGCGCGCGCAACGGCCCGCGAATGCGACCTCAAAAGAAAGGCAGGAGGAGCGATGGTAACGACTCCCCCCGCGGCGGGCTCCTGAGCCACCTTGCCTTCGCTTGCCAGCCTTCAACACACCTCGCTGGGGCGCGCCAACCCAAAAAACAATTGTTCGACCGAGTAGCACCTACTCCTGCTGCGTAGGCTCGGTTTCAATTGCTCGACGAAGCCTTGATTGCATTGATTGCATTCGACAGACCCGCGAACACCCAGCGCCGATTGCTCAGCCGGCGCGGTCCTTCCCCGCACCCCACCTTCGACATCGTTCACCTAGAGCTCCCAGCCAGCCGCCACGTTCCAGTCGGACCGTGGAGTTCTGCTCGGGGTCCACCCTCCAGACGCTGCGGAGCCACTATCGTCGTGGCCGTTCCTTGACGACCGCCAGGCGAACGACCAGAATTTTTGTTGTTCCACCACGGTGCCGACCCCTGCCAGGATGTCGTCGCAGAGGCAATTTCTTCATGACTGGCCCGTTAGTCCAAATTCGTACTGTCATTTCCTTTTTCAATTCCTCTCGCAATATACTTGCTCGCACGATCATCAGCAGGGCGGCGGGATTGCTGCCTCGTAGAAATATGAGGCCCACCAAGGACCACTATCGGTTTTTCCCGAACCTTGGTCGCGACGACAAGAATGCCTCTTACAGAATCCCATGATGTTACCCAACCGTTCTCGTCTTGTCTGGGCCGACTGCTACCAGCATCGGCACCCGCGGCAGGGCCGCGGGTCATCGAATCGCCCAGTCCAGCAGCTGCATATCTAACGCCATCTCCAGCATCAGCCCGAGTTGCATCGGCGTCAGAGCCACTAATCGCAGCTTGATCCATCGTAACATTCCCCATCACCGGGCACGGCGTCGCCAGAAGTAAAGGTGGTGCCATTCTCAGGGATATGCACCTTTAGATCATCGGTTGCCTTGGCTATCCGTTCCCATTGAGACGGATCACCTGATGGCCAAATGAGCTACACTCCACTTGATGGAGCCCATTTGCCGCTGTGTTTATTCATTCAGATGCGATCGCGGTTAGAAGACGGCCATGAGAGCCAGAGGCCCTGCGCATCTTTTCAAACGCATTCTGGGATCTACGCGTATCCGTGAGCACCAATTCCCCGCCGAGGGCTTCACAAAACCGCGTCGACCCTTTTGCGCCCTGTTTGGTCTGCCAGCAGGTCTATGACAATTGCCGCACGATCAGGGTCGAGATCGGGGATGGCCTCATCAACGCACATGCCCCTCCACATCTCGTCGTGCATTACCTGTGCATACGAATCGATGTACAACCTAAAGGTCCACATATCACGTCTTTACAAATCATCTCACACGGGTTGGCACATTGCTTGGCAAACCCGACGACCATCGCAATCAGGCTCAGTGGGGGCTAGTCCTTGTCGCTAGGCTTCCAGGTCTTGCCTCCCTGGGGATGCGGGCCCTTCCACTCTGCGAGTGCCACTTTTTCAATTTTGCCCTCAGGAGCTCTTGCGAACTGTCGCATCAACTTTCGAAATCGAACGTTCCTTTGGGGTCTGCGTCAAGCGCCGGCCCCAGCAGTTGCCCTCGAAACTTGCAAATGAAGATCGGCCCCGGGTCCGCCAGAGGCCAGACGCCGGGATCGAATATCAGTACGCAAGTGAGATCACGCATCGGAGGAGTTTCTATGGCCGTCTGGGGCAATTTCATCGGCAACGACCTCCAATTCAAAAGCCTTTTCACGAGCAGCCTCGATTTGAGCGAACTTGACTGCAGCATTGTTCGCCTCGGCCATTCGCATAGTTTCCCTCCCAATCGAGTTCACGTCCACTGACTGTTTCCCATGCTTCGCACTCACCCCTCAAATCCATCACATCGGATCTAGCTGGGCGCACCAAGTCCCAATCAAATACCTTGAGCGAACCAACGTCTGGACCAAGAGGGTCCAGAAATAGCATGAAACGCAGTTCGGGATACCAGCAGATCACATTTTCAGGTGGCGGAACTAACTTCGAAGTCAAATACGACTGCGTCTGGGCAATCAGCTTTCTTCAGCTTCTAGCAAGCATGATAGGGAACACGCAGGGGGTCTACTGTCCTGGCCCATGGGAACCCAGTATCCCGCCAGAAAGCCGCGCCAGCGCCTGGTTTGGCGGCGCACAGAGGGGGCAGTGGGAGGCAGAAGGCTTCCTTGAAGGAGACTGCTTCTTAGGGGGCACGGGCCCTACATCTACAGACAAGGCCCGCGCCCTCCAAGAAGCAGGGTGCTACTAAGAAGCCTTGCTCCCTCCCCCTGCACCCCC
The DNA here is from genome assembly GCA_963575745.1 of Prorocentrum cordatum. Taxonomy (NCBI): domain Eukaryota; class Dinophyceae; order Prorocentrales; family Prorocentraceae; genus Prorocentrum; species Prorocentrum cordatum. Next base: position 497,629 of record CAUYUJ010002525.1, read on the forward strand.
CCTGCGCGCGGCCGACGGGTGCTGACCGCGTCCGGCGCGGTGGCGGAGCCGCCGGGATGAGCTACCCGCCCTCGGCGCGATTAGGGCCTCCACGAACTTCTGCCAACCAGGGATCGACCTGAACAGTGTTTTTCGATTTCGTTTTGCGCTCGTCTTCCCTCGTTTTGTCTCCAATCCGCCGTTGCTGCAAAACAACATCGAAACGAAGAAGGCCCACGAAATCTCCAAAACTCTGTTTAGGTCGACCCCTGACTTGAGCGTAGCCCGGCGACGAGGACACCCCGAGTCCCTTTGCCATCTCCTGGCACTGGACACTGGACACGAGCCCACAGCACACGAGGAGACGAGGAAGGAGGGCGAGGCGGAGGAGAAACAAGAGAGTAGTAAAATGGGAGAGGGGACGGCAAAGAGGGAGGGCGGGCAAGGCGGAGGCCGAGGACGAAGAAATTAGAGGCCGAGGAAGAGGAAGAGAACCCAGCCTGTGGGCGCGCGTCGACATCTGCCAGTTCAGCCGTACGGCAGCCACGCTGCCGCCTGACACGGGGCCACAAAAACAGGTGGCCGCCCATCCCACCTCCATCTGTCACCGCTTGCCTTCCCCCTTGTCCTGTGTGCGGCCGCGCCCCGGCCTCGGAAACGGCATATTGCGAAGGCCTTATGGCCGGTGCCGCCGACCCTGCATGGCGGCGACAACCACGACCACAACGACGAAGCTCTCGGGGGCCTCCTGGGGGTAGTTCGGGGACTTCTTGGGAAGCTCTGGGGGGCCGCTTGGGCGCCTCGTGGCGGCCTCTTGGGGCTTCCTGGGGGTCTCTCGGGGGCCTCTTGGGGCTTCGCCCTGACATCGGAAACGGCATATTTGTGCCGTGGGTCAGTGGGTCACGTCCAGCGCTGAACGCCAGCGGCGGGGTCGCCGCTGGTCGACGCGACGCGAGAACCTCCTGTGGTCCCCCCCTCGTGCCCAAAACGATGTGACCAGGACCAAAACGTAACAAAAACGGCGGGCGAAAACGCACACAAAACGGAGAACCAAAACAGAAAAAAAACGGCACGGGCTTTGAGAGGTTCGCAAAAACGGCGACGAAAACGTACAGAAAACGGCAGGTGAAAACGATTAAAAAACGGATCGCAAAACGAACAGAAACGGCAAGGCGCAAATCCAAAACAGACAAAAAAAACGGCTCCCAAAATAGAAAAAAAACGTCGATCTCCAAAACGGAAAGAAAACGTCCCCAGCGCTTTTAAGATCATCTAAGCCCCCCTCCCGCGGAGGGCCCGCCGTGCCGGCGGTTGGCCCACGGCGCTGGCCGCCCAGAGGCCGGGCAGCAGAGCGCCGGAGCTGCCGCGGGCCCGAAGGGGTGGACGGGCCAAGGGAGGGGAGAGGGCAAACATCGATTAGCGATCCATGGATTCGGCGCGCGGTCACCTCCCCCAAATGCGGCCAGTGCCGCCTGGCTAGACGGCGGGAATCCGCGATTTCCCATGGAAAAGGGGCCCGTCGCTAATACACGCCCCCTGTGGCGCCGTCTCAAAAAATATTCAAGAATAGTCCAAAACAGTCGGAAAAATCGCCCCCACATACGATTTTTATACTATTTTCGAATGTTCCCCCTGCAGGGGGACAGGCCCGACTGAAACCAAGGGAGGGGAGAGGCCAGGCGGCGACATCCGAGCCCTACCCCAAACCAATGCTCGACCTGAACAGGGTTTGTCGTTTTCGTTGCTTTCGTTTTCCCTCGTCTTGTCTTCCATACGCCGCTGCTGCAAAACGAACGAAATCGAAGCAAGAACGGCCCACGAAATCACCTGAACACCGTTTACGTCGACCCCTGGACCGAGGGAGGGGAGAAGACAGGTGGCGACATCCGAACCCAACCGCCACCATCCATCGATTTTTCTAAATCGTTGGGGTGCGGTGGTAGGGTTCGGCCTTCGCCACGTGCTCGACGAACACCGAATCCTACCCTCGCCGCCCATCGAGTTGCCCGCACCGTTGATCGGCGAGGGTGGGGAGCGGATCTCGCCGCCGAGGGGGGGGGGCCTCGAGTTCGCCTGCGGGCGCGGGCGCCAGGGCCCATCGAAGCATCTTGGAACGGACCCCAGGCCTCGGCGCCAAGGCTTGCTGCTTGAAGACGACGCCGCTCCTGGAGAGGTGCGGCGGAAGGGCGCGCGCCAGCCGAGCCAGGACGACAGAGCCTTGCGACTCGGCAGGGCGCCCGCCACGGGCGAAGAGCTTAAATTCACTGCCGGACAGCCTGGACGGGAAGCCGGCTCGCGGCCACCGAGATCAGCCTGGGTCCCGCTCGTCGGAGCTCCGAGCCGGGCCGGGCTCGCCCGCGAAGTTCCCAAGACCGGAGCTGGGGCCCGTCCGATGGATGCGTCTAAAATGCTCAGACTCGGCTCCAGGGCCGAACTGCTCAGCTCCAATAGCCACTGCTGGCAACCCCGGGCCCAGACTCCAATGTCTGGGAACGGAGTGGGCGTGTCCTCAGGTAATTTGCCTAATCACATGAGTCTCCCTCCCCGATCCTGAGGGTTCTGAAGGAGCCTGGGGCCCAAATTGCCAAATCTCCGGGGCTTGTCGCGGCTTGTCGGGCCCGAGAAGGCCCAAATAGGCTCCCAAGAAGGCCCGAATGGCCCGGAAACAGCTCCAAGAGAGCCTCAAGATGGCCGCAAAGGGCCCCGCCGGTGTTCTCCAAGTGGTGCCCCCAAGCGCCGGGGGAACACCCAGACCTCTAGCATGGCCGCACCTTCCCTCAACATTTCCCCACACAGGAAGGCAGGGGGCGGCGGTGACTCGCCAAAGGCGTCTTCGATTGAACCAGCGCCGCAGGCCCATCCACCCAATGTCAGGGGGCCAATGTGCCCAGCTCCACGGGCGCAAATGTCCTATGCCAAAGGTCCATACGTCAAATACAACGGGGTCAATTCCGTGGAGCTCTCCCACTAATGTCCTGACAGGCTCTTCTGACCGAGCCCAGCCGCGCGACAAGGAGGCGCCCCCTCCCAGGACCAGAGCAGTCATAACGAGGAACCCGATCCAACGGCAGAGAGTGCACAAGGACTGTCGCTTTTGTTGTGCCACGCGCGACAAGCGATGCGTACAGTAGCGTAAACTCTTACATGTACTATATGGATGACCAGCGCACAAAGGTCACCGAAGTTTGCGCATCACACCCTGGGATGCGCGATGCGCGGTCATCTTCGCGTCCTCACCCGCCGCCGCCCCGAAAAAGGACACTGCCACAGAGAAGGGCGCGGCCCAGCCCCCGCGGCGCGAAACGCAATTGTCTTTGCGCCCATACTGATGATCTGGCACACGGGCAATGCCCACGACCCGACTTGAGGCCCGGCCGTGCGCAGCACTCACCAGGTTGCGGCCTTCCCAGGAAATGGCACAAGGCAGCACGTGTGCAGGCGGCGCAACCTCAGGACCTTGATTGGGACATTGGGACTCCGTCTGGGGGGGGGAGGCGCGTTGCGCACTGCGGCGGAGTATTTCCCAAGGCAGGCTAAGGCCGTTCGTAGTACCCCGCCAGCGCGGCCAACAGCGGGCACATCCAGTGCTTCGAGGTCGCACGCGCGCCCGAGCTCTCTCAGGCCCGAGTGGCCACGGCAGTCGGGATGCGACCCGAAAGGCACCGGCCGAAATCACCCTGTGCTCGACCGCAGAGGAGCCAGCCATGCATTGGGAGGCCCAAAACTCAATGACAACGAGCAAGAATGGGCCCCCGACACCGCCCGAGTCACACCCCTCGAAGGGCAAGATCCCTGGAACAGCGAGCCAGACTGAGTCCCCGCAATCTCCGAGTCCAGGGCATAGCAGCGAGGGGATGCAGAGGCAGAGTGGCGACTGGGAGGCGCTCGAGTTGCGAGCAGGACGGGGAGGAGGTGTCCAGGCAGAGGACCAGTAGCCAAGGGCAATCCTAGCAACGACTTCTATCAGACACCAACGAGAGGGAGCCTGGAGACTGGGGTCAGCCAGAGCGCCAGATCTTCCAGGATCCCTGCAGAGCCAGGGGCGCACTGACATGAGCCAGCGCGCAGCATCCTGCAAGAGCCTGCGGGATCCTGCAGGATTCTGCAGGACCCGACTGACCGGGTTTGCACTGTCCCGGCCCAGTGCGTCCCCGAAAAGAGATGCACGCATCAGCTCCGGGGCACAAACGTGAGGGTAAAGGGGACATCGGAAAAACTGAAAGACGCGCCGATGGGGGAGCGCAGGGTCGCGCGCCGCTCCGCGTGGCACCCCGCCGAGCACCGCGCCGCCCTCCCCCGAAGCTCCTCCTGGATGCTTCTCAGCTCCATCTGCAGCGCTGCCTCACGCGGAGGGAGGAGGAAGAAAGGATTGCGGAGCAGGGTTCGAGCTAAACAGTGTTTTCCATTCTCGTGGTGTTATCGTTAGCCCTCGTTCTGTCTTCGTTCCACCTTTGCTGCAGCACGAAATCGAAACGAAAACAGTCCACGAAATTGCCAACACGCCGTTTCGTTTAGCTCGAGCCCTGGTGAGGAGGGAAGGAGGAGGGAAAGAGGAGGGAAGGAGGAAAGGGGGAAGGATGGGAAGGAGGGAGGAATCGCGCAGGTGAATCCCCGCGCGGAAACAGACCTGAACAGACAGGCTCAACTTTCGCGACTATTGCGGCACACGCGTGCAGGCTACCAGAACGCACAACCACACAGATTCACCAATTACGGTGAACACCGACAGTGGGCCCCAAATGGGAAACCCGAGCCTTGAGAGACTTTCCCTCCAGCATTGCCTCCAGGACCCCCAACAAAGGCCCCCAAAACGCCCCCGAGAGGCCCCCAGAAAGCCCCCCGGAGGCCCCTCAACAGACTCTCCAAAGGCCGCCAGGACGGCTCTAAGAGGCCCCCGAAAGATGCTCGAGAGGCTCCAGAGAAGCCTCCAAGACGCGTCCAAGAGGGGGAGAAAGGAAAGGGACGAAGCAGGGGAGCGATCAGAGAGGAAAAGGAGAACGCGTGTACGGACAAGGAGGGGGTGCTCAAGATCCGCTCTAGTTCATACATCATGGTGCACCAAGGCGTCCCGCGAACAACCAACGCGTCCTTGGCAGTGAGGCACTCGGAAATCTCCCAAGTCGTCCGTTGCTACACTGGGCGTATCATTGCGTCATAGGTTGCGTCATCAGCTGCGCCAACTTGCGTCAAGCATCCTACAAACTACCAAACCGTCCGTTACCAAACTGTCCGGTAGCGATTTCGCCGCAGGTTGCGCAGTGGACCGCGCGCTTTCTACATGTTATGAAAACCCTACAGCAGTCTCTGTCAGGGGACGACATTCTTCAACAATTCAACCTCGGAGGACTGAAGGCCGGCGGACGAGGCTCAACGTCATTACGGCATAGCATATCCACACTGCACACGCTCCAATCATGCCTGTTCCCCTGGCTCTTCTGATCAGCGTTCGAACACATGGGCCAGACCATACCGCGCGAAAGCCACAACAAACGACAAGACCATACAGCACGACTCGCAAACACAGACAGACTCAACAAGAGAAGAGGTCAAGCAGGAAGCGGCCCGTGTGTCCACAGGTCTGGCCCCCCGCGGACGGCAATAGAGAGATCGGCAAAGATGTTAGCAATTCAACCAGTGATAGTCAGACAGTGAGACCCATAGGTAGTCAGGTCGACAGATAGATACCGCGCTCGCTCGATATATAGAAGAAATAAACGATCCAACGCATATCGCAAACCGAAAGATACAACCATTCCCCCCCTCCCCAAGCAAAAAAACGTCGCTCAGAGGGTGGTCCCACAGGTACTATTCCGTATCGCAGCGCATGATAGCGTCACATACCACACATGGCAAAGGCCAGGGGGGAGGAGGAGGAAGAAGAAGAGGAGAAACGGGAAGATGAGGACGGACCATCGAAAGGATGAGTGGGGGGGGTCGAGTGCCGCACGAGACGGCCGGCACCGCATGAGATGACAGCCTGTGCCTCCACCGACGCTGGGACTCGGGGAAGAACCGGACATGACTGCGAACTCTGCCTGACAACAACCTGACTCTGCGCAGAGGGAAGTGGAAGGGGGAGGAGAGGGAGTAAAAAGGGCTTCGTCAACCCACTCACTTGCCCCTACGCGCTCACGTGCCCTTCGCTGCGCGCGCAAGAGCTTGGTGTACATTCTGCCTCTCGGCTGCGCCCAGGAAATTGACAGTCATGGCATTGAAGCTGGCGCTCAACCGCCGGTCAAAAATCTGCATCTCCTGGACGCTCTTGCGATTGGAGACGAATTGCTGGAAACGTCTCTCCACGGCCTGGACTCCGTAGTCGTCGTAATTTTCGAAGGGCTCTTTTGTCCGTCGATGCCCAGGTGCGTCCAGCAGGGCACCTTACCGCCAACACTCTCCTCGACCGTGCAGTCGATAAAATTCTTCACGGCAGCTTTGGCAGCGACCTCCACATCCAGCACGAGCATAGCTGTGGCGTTCTGGGTTACGTGCTCCTCCCCCTGCTCGATGCACGGGGACTCGGTCAGAATAGCGCCGCTGGACTCGGAGACGTAGGTGGTCCTTCCCGTGTTCAGTGAAGGAATTCTTGTCGATCTCCACGGGGTCCGCACCATGGACCGTGTCGCACTCGTCGGCGAACTCCCGCTTGACCGCGGGTTCGCAGGCGCGGGCCTCCCCGTGCTCGACGAGCGGACCTCGACTGAGCCGGCGCACTTGGGATTCACAGGCGTCGGTGGCATGCTTGAACATGCCCGTTGCCACAGCAGGCGTGCAGCTCCAGAAACTCCAAAAGATCTGGGCAGGCGCTACGCCAGGAAAATATATACACTAACACCCGCCGAAGAGTTCCCTCTGTGCCTTCAAGGGAGGGTGGCGGTGTATCAAATCGTTGGCTGTGCGTGGTGATGTACATGAGACCCAGATTAGGTCCACTGGAGGGCGTCTCTGTATATGTATATAGATAAACACACACACACACACAAGCATGCAAGCACATACCTATAGATGTATACATACACACATATACACATATACATACAATTCTATATAGATTATATCCAAAAGACATCCTTATTCTCATTTGCCAACACAGCGATATGTGTGACGAATCGGCAGCTCTGCAAACTGAGGGCCGTCAAGGACCGAGGAACGCACACACTGAGGAGGCTCCCAGGACGTGCAATCCCCCAACCAAGACTCCCCAAAGATGTCAGTTGGCAGGTAGTACCAGATGCTCAAATATGCGAGATCTGATTGCTACGAGTGCATTATTGCACGCTTGGGCGAGGGCACGACACAATCGCTGAGGGCAAGCCTCGGCGAGCTTCGTCTTAAAGGTTTTTTCAGCACTCTTACCGTGCAGCTGGGAGTGAGGCTGAGTCGTGCATGAGCAGATACCATTCTTGGACGACTTGCAGAGGGCGCGGCTGATGCGGCTCATGTTGAGGCCGACGGTGAGGAACGCCGCAGCCTTCGGCCACGGCGTTCCCCACTGGCAGAAGTGAGTGACTGCGAGCGAGACAGCACCGGCACGACGCAAACGAACGAACGGAACGGCGATCCAGAGTCTGCTAGTTTGGGGATTCTCTACACTGGCAGGGATATTGGCCCTGAGCGCCTCATGGACGAGGGACGCACTGAAAGACATGGACACATTTCCTGCATCGACCTTGGCCAGGTCTTTGGGGCCCGCACCTGGGACAGCCGAGCTCTTTTCTCGCATCGTCGGACCGAATGCCGCGACTGCCACCGCCCGCTGTGCTGGACGTCGACGAGGGGCCCCGCCATGCTGCCGAAGTCGTGAGACGCGCCACCGTGCCGCAGCATGTATGGGTGGAGGCGTGGAAAGCACTCGTCTATCCCCAGCTCCTTGGCGGCGTCGCGGAGGGCCGAGGACACCTGCAGCTGCGTCACCTCGAAAAGCAACGGCTCTGGAGGGCGCGAGTTCGCGCGGTGGCCCGCGGCGCGCGCGGCCCGCGGGGCGGGGCGCCGCCAGTCGGCCCCCAGCCTGGCGGCCACGAGGCCCTCCAGCGCCGGCCCTCTTCAGCGCCTCGTCGCACTCGGCGGCATTGGACAACGCGGCCGCGTGCAGCGCGATGCTTCAGCTGTCGTGGCCGAGGCGGCCGTGGGCCGGGCGCGCGAGGTCGGTGGCCCGGATGTGGCACGGCTCGCCTGGCCGCGGGTACAGCTCGAAGCTTAGCCGCAGCACTGGCCCCTCACCCCGCCCCCCGCCGCGCACGAGGCAGTTCACCAGAGCCGCCAGCAGCTCGAACGGGAGCGGGAGGCGTGACGTCGGCGGCGCCAGCCGCCGGAACCCGCGTAGCTCGCGGGCCATCGGCGAGCCAGCCGCCTTGGTCAGCCCCAGGAGGAAGAGCACCGACGCGAACGGCTTCTGCACGGCCCCGATCCGCTCGCCGTCCAGGTTGAGCTCGTCCAGCCGCAGGACCAGCTGCCTGTCGTAGTCGCCCAGGCTCGACGGGCCCTCGCCCCTCGCTCCCAGCCAGGCCTTGAAGGAGTCGAAGGTCTCCGGGCACTGCGCCCGCGTCGCCGAGGTGACCGACCCCGTCTCGAGCACGCTGAAGCCCGGCATCTGGACCGCCCGAGCCCGCCGGCGCCCGGCAGCGCCCGCGGTGGCCCCCACCCGCCGCCGCCTCTTGCCCGCCGGGGCCCCTGGGCAGGGGGCGCCCGCCGGCCGGCGCAGCGGGCCGCTCGCTGGCGGAGCCCCGCGCCGCGGCCGCCCGCCCGCGGCGCGGGCCGGCTGGGCCGCGGGGGGGGCCCGACGGCCGGCGGCCTCCAGCTCCGCGGAGGCCTGGACGTACACTGGCTCAGCGTCGCCGCCGCCGCCGCCTGGGCGCGGGGCGGGGCCGCTGGCGCCTGGGCGCGCTGCAGCATGGCCCGAGGCCCGAAGTGGCCGCGGGGCCAGGGGCGCGAACCTGCTCCGCGACGGGTTGTCGGCTGCGTTCCACTCCGACGGTAGCCAGCGGCAGTGCAGGGTGGCGGCGGCGACGAGGGTAATGGCAGCAATGGCTTGGATGATGCACAGCATTTTGCACAAACCACTCCAAAACCAACCCGCAGCGATCAAGGAGTCCCCCAGCACGACGACACGCCGGCCGCGATGACGGGGGGCCCTCACGAGGCGCTGGACGCCGCGCAACACCGCCCTCGCCTCGGCCACGGGCATGCTCTCCTCAGGCCACCGCCAGCGGTGGCGCCCCACGTTCCGCAAGGGCAGAGCGATGACCTCGGGCGGCACCTCGTCGAAGGCATCGGCGCCCAGCACCCAGGGGGCCGCATCGGCGGGGTCCCCCGCCAGCGCCGCCGCGGCGGCCGCGGCCCCCGCGCGCCGACGGGGGGCGGAGCCGGCCAGGCCGCGGCGCCACCGCCACCTCTCGCAGACGCGCCCAAGCCGCTGCACCAGCGCGGAGGGGGAGCAGGAGCGACACATGCCCCGATGCCCCACTCGCTGGCGCCCACCACGATGAGCTCGTCCGTCTTCGGCGCCCTGAGGATGTGCCAGAGCAAAGGCGAGATGTCGTCCCAATACTCCGGCTCTCGACGCACGGCAGGCCACAGCGTCGTCTCGGTGCGGGCGAAGGCGTGCGAGCTCCAGAACAGGGACATACCCTCATGCTCGATCAGCGAAATGAAGACGAGGTGGCCCAGCAGCTTCTCGAGGCCCCAGCCGCGCAGCCCCCCCCGCGGCGGAGGGCGCCGCGGACGGCGAGTCAGGCACACCAAAGCCGAACGCGCGCGGGGCGGACGGTGCACCGACGTCGGTCGATGCACCACCACCCCATCGCCACCGACTCGCGGGGCCCCTCACCGGCGTGGTCCTCCGCCTTGACTTCGAGCCCGCGGGCGCGCAGCGCGTGAGCCACCCGGTCGACGGCGCTAGTCACCCACCCCTTATCCGCGCCGATGGCCGCGAAGTTGTCGACGCACTCAAGGTGGCCGCTCGGCGCGAGGGACGGGGGGGGGCCCGCCTGTCCACGATCCGCTGCTGGGGGGTGGCGCCAGTCTCGACGGCGATCCGCTCGTGCTCGCGCTGGCACCAACAGAGCGCCCAGCTCCACCCCATCGAGAGCACAGCCAGGCGGGGAGTGATCATGTCGCCGCGGGCCAGAGGCGCCCCGCCGAGGCGCGTCGCCCCCACCGCAGACGCCCGCACGTGCCCGAAGGAGAAGTACCCCCTGAGCGGCTCGGGCAGGCTCACGCGGTAGAAGGCGTCGCCGAGGTCGACGCCCTCGATGCGCAGCTCATCCTCGAGGCCCAGCGCGAGGCGGGAGAGGGCGCCCCCCGTGCAGAGGCCGACGCCCGCGGACTCCGAGAACCAGGCGCTGGCCCGCCTGCAGTCGATCACCATGCGCAAGCGGTGATCCATTTTCTCCACAAAGAAAGCCTCCACCAACTCCACGCCGGACTCGGCAAAATCGACGAGGGCGCGCTCGTGCAACACGCGCGCGAACTCCTCACGCGCACCCCGGCGTCGCAGCGCTGGGTCGGAGTGCGCCCGCTCCAGCCCCACGCCCCGCAGCCGCTGCTTCGGGTCTCGGGGAACAGCAAATTCTGAAAGATGAAACCCCCCACGGCGCCACTCCCGCCGCCCCCCCCCCCACAACTCCTCGAGAGCAACTGGTCGAACCGATCCCGAGGGCAGCGAGATTGCGCCCACGTCGCACCAGCTCGCCACGCGAAGGTTCCGAAGAGCCTCTGCGGGAGTGAGCCCTGGGGGAGGCCCCCCCAGCGCTCGCGCCGACTCCTCGATAAAGTCGACGGCCTCGCGCTACGCACGCGAGACGAGGCCAGAATGCCGAGCGCCCTGCCCAAGCCCCGGCTGCGGAGCGCGGCAGAACATCCTGTTGGGGCTCCGCGCGGCGCCGACGGCCAGCGCGCCCCTCGCGCGGTCCACGACGTCACCGCACCTGACCGAGCGCCATCGCGGCCCGCCACGCTGACCGCGCCGGCCGGCGCCGGCCCCTGCAGAGGCCCGATGCGAGCAGGCTTGGCGGCCGCCGCCACGATGGCACCCGCCACCGCCAGCGGCCTCAGGAAGACGGGTTTCGCCAGCAACTGCGGGTCGCCGCGGGCAGCCGCGATCCGCTGGCACTCAGCCTGGGCCTCCGCCCGAGCGTCTGTCATCGCCCTCGCCCTCTCCGCTGCCGTCGGCCCCTGGCGAAGGCTCCTGGCGAAATCGGTAGACCCGCCCTGGGGGCGCTCCAGCCGGCACCGCAGCCCAGCCTGCCGAGCATCTTAGCACCTGACCGCGGCGACGTGCAGGCCGTCGTCGCCGTAGCCCTCCGCGTACACGTCCCCGTCGGGGCTAGGGATCACATACCTAGAATCCGACAACCCCACCTGGCCGAGGATCAGCCTCTGGTGCCACAAGTGCTCGTCGTCTGCGTACAGCACGAACGCCCACTCCTTCACTCTCGGCACCAGCGCCATCGCTCTGGCTCGCCACCCGCCTCGCGCAGCACCGAGCCCCGCCCCAGATGACCAGCGCCACCCCGACGAGGATGCCGAGCAGCAGCGCCGCCCCCAGGCCCCAAGTGGAGGCCAGCCCCGCGGGCCCAGCGCGCTCGCCCTCCGGCGCCGCAGGGCGGCCCTCCGCTGGCAGCCGCGCCGGCGAGGGCGGGGCGGCGAACCCCCCCAGGCAGCCCGGGCAGCCCGGGCAGGGGGCGCAAGCCGCCGCCGGCGGGCACGCTGGGCACGCCGCGCACCTGCAGTCGGGCACCGGCGGGCACGTCGGGCAGCGCGCCAGGTAGGCCCCCGCGACACCGCCCGCCCACTCCAGGACTCGCACGGCGACGCGCCCGGCCACCCAGCCGTGGCCCACCGTCCCTTTTGCTTTGAGCCACCGCAGTTGCGGGGAGACCTGGCACTGCAACACAGAGCGGCCAAAACCGAAATGTGCCCAGGATTTCCGTACAAGCACAACAAATACTTATACATATAAAGATGTCAAAATACATGTAACTCGTACATATCTGTATCATATGTATTCCCCAAACAGTGTTTGCACGTACGTGCTCGTGCTTCCGTTCCAAATAGCTGGGCGATGTCTGTCGCTTTGGAAGCTATGTTACCGCCGTCGCCGCCCCGTCGCCGCCTCGTCGCCGTCCACCGCCTGGGCCTGTCTGCCTGTCATTCGCTTATGTTGCCGCCGTCGCCGCCCCGACGCCGCCCCGTCCGTCGCTGCTTCGCCGCCGCCACATAGGTTGCCCTGCATGGAGCGCACAACTTAAATAATCCCATTGAAACAAATGGTCACCAGCGTGGACCTCAAAGAATGCTCAAGAACCTACGCGTGCAAAATACATGCTGCAACCTCGGTTGTGAAACAAATGTTGCGCAGTCTACGTGGTGCAACATGTTGCACAACCCATGCGGCGCAACTGTGCGGTTCCGTGAATGTTGCGCAAGCTAGGCGGCGCAGAACATTATGTGCAATTTCCGCGGTGCTGCGCGCGATCTACGTGGCGCAACCTGTGTGGCGTAATCTACATAGCGCAGGACATGTTGTGCACTCTACGCAGCGCAATCCACGCTGTGCAAACCAGTAACCAATTGGTGCAATCTGCGCGGATCAACCAAAGTTGCGCATGCAATGTAATTCCGTCTAGATGACGCAATTGGTTTTTACAAACGACTTGGTAAAACCCATGCCCCTGTCAACATCCCACCCACCCATCCGCAACTTGGTTTGCAAAACCCATGCGGCCGCGATTGCGACGAGCGCTTGGCGTTTGGCAGGTGCATCTCGCCGGCCGCGCAAGCCCGCGCATGCTCGCGCGCACAGCGGTCAGCTAGTTTTGGCGCTACTGACGCGGCCGCGGTGGCGCTGGCCGCTGGGCACTTCCCAGCGGGCACTTCAGTGCGAGTCGGTGACTTGGGCGGGCGCGGCATCATGGCGACGCCGACAACGGTAGACACCGCCATGAGAATAATGTTGCTGGTGACGATGGTAGCGCGACGGCGGCAGGGCCAATGACGGCGCCGATGTTGATGACGCCCGGCGATAACGATGACGATGTCCTCGCGTCGGCGATGAAGATTCATGATGGAGTTCGACACGCGCGGGCGACCGACGCGCGCGAGTGGCCCGCGCGCGTGGCATCATGCGACACGGATCGCGCCACCACCACCACCACCACCACCACCACCACCACACCACCCCCCACCCCCCAGCACGCGCGAAACGGCGTTCGAATGAATTCGACATGCGGCACGAGGGGCCCGCTGGGTATAATAGAATGAAAAGTTCGGAAACGTTCAGGAAACATACTTTCCTGGAAGAATTCGCAAGAGCGCGGGCCCAAGCATGTTTGGAAAACCGCTGTTGTGAAACCATGCGTTGCCATGTGTTTCCGCGGTGTTTAAAGGATATCGGCATGTGCACGCGACGACGCTCGCGCATGCACTTCGTCCCTTCTGCTTGCGAGATAATCTTGCAAACTGATGAGTTGTGATAAACGAGGGCGCGCGCATTGCATTTTTGGCAGAGAGTGAGGGGGGGTCGGTACCCGGCCTGGCTGGGATGGCATTGGCTCATATTTGGGATGGACGATGGGGTAGAATCACAATTGAGCCCGAGGTGGAAGTAGATGCAAAATTCTTTTCACACAAAGAAAACCTACGTTGTGCAACCCACGGCGCACACTCTATGCAGCGCAGTCTACGCGGCGCAACTCACCTGCCGAACTTGAAAACGCCAACTCCACTGCCCGCGCAAACATCCCACCGACCCACCCGCAACTCGGTTTGCAAAACCCATGCGGCGGCGATTGCGATGAGTGCTGGGCGTTGGCTGGCGCCTCTCCGCGGCCGCGCTAGCCCGCGCATAATCGCGCGCTAAGCCCCCCGCAGCGCGGCGCGACCGACGCGGCCGCGGCAGCGCCAACCGCCAGGAACTTCCAGTGGGCACTTCAGTGCGAGTCGGCGATTTGAGCGGGCGCGGTATCACGGCGACGCCGACAGCGGTAGACACGCCGACGAGAGCAAAGACGATGGCGGCGATGGCAGGGATGACGACGGCAAGGCCGGCGACGGCACCGACGTTGATCACGCCCGCGGATAACAGTGACGACGTCCTTGCCTCGGCGATGAAGGTCTCGGAAAGAGTTCGACGCGCGCGCGGGGCCGCCGCGCGCGAGTGGCCCGCGCAATATTCATCTGACACGGATAGCGCCCCCTTGCACGCGCGCAAGTGCGTTCGATTGAATGCGACATGCAGCGCAAGAAGCCAATTTGGCAGATTGCGTTGGCAACGTTGAAAACTCGACGGTTTTCTTGCACGAATCTGCAAGACCGCGAGCGCGGGCATTTCCTGAAAACTGGCGTTGCAAGAATGCATGGTTTCATATGTTGTTGAACGCTCGTTGTTGAGATCCTTGCGAAACCTTAAACGGTTGAAAGATTTCGGCACGCGCGCGCGACACCGCGCGCGCGCTTCGCCGATTCGGCCTCCTTTTTTGCAAGGGGTCCTCGCGACAGCGCGCGCGCGAGGGCGCTCAAACGACTGGGCAACGCGCGCGCGGAGAGGTCCGTCGAGTAGCATTATGAAAACGCACAGAACCGATGGGTTCCTTAAGAATTCACAAGAGCGCGGGCGCAGGCATTCTTTGAAAACCCACGTTGCGAAACCATGCGTTGCCATCTGTTCGTGGGTCTCGATTCTGAAACCCTTGCGACAACTTCGGGTTTTGAAAGAGTTCGGCATGCGCGCGCGACGACGCGCGGGCGCACTTCACCCATTATTATAAGAGGGGCCCTTGAAAACAAATGAGCTGTGATAGAAGCGTCCGCGCGATTTCTTCATTGCAATGGATGAAGGGGGGTGGGCGGGGGCGATGCCGGCCCTCCTGGGATGGCATGAATTTCATATTCTGGACGCACGATTGGGCAGAATCAAATGCAAATTGCAACGCGGTAAGGGTGCCATTAAGTCCCGGGGGGAGGGGGGGGAGATCCCATTCTTGTGGGGAAGAAAGGAGACCCTTCGCGGTGCGATATTTTTCTGCACTGCACGCGGCGCACTCGACGTTGAACAATAAGTTGTGACAAACTTGGAACTGCCAAACCCACTGCCCGCGCAATCATCCCACCCACTCACCGCAACTTGGTTTGCAAAACCCATGCGGCGGCGATTTCGATGAGTGCTTGGCATTGGCTGGTGCATCTCCGCAGCCGCGCTGGCCCGCGCACGCTCGCGCGCGCAGCGGCCAGCTACCTTGGCGCGACCGACGCGAATGCGAGTCGATGACTTGGGGGCGCGCGGCGCCATGGCGACGTCGACATCGGTATAGACGCGACGATGACACTAGCGACGACAGCAACGACGATGATGACGACGACGACGGCAAAGCCAGAGACGACGCCGATGCTGATAACGCGGACGAAGATGATGGCGCCCTCGCGTCGCGATGAGAGTTTCGGGAAGATTTCGACACGCGCGCGCGGCCAACGCGCGCGCATGGAACGCATGGCTTTCTGCGGCAGGGCCCCCCCCCCCCGCAGGCGCGCGAAGGCATTCGAATGTCATTCGACGCGCGCGCGCGAGACGCCCTCTTGGCAGAATACGACACAAGCGTCGGCGAACCACGATTTTCGCAAGAATTCGACAGAACGCGATCGCAGACATGCTTCGAAGACTGAAATTGCACAACCACGTTTCCTGCAGCTTCGGGACATTCGATCATGTAATCCCTGCGATAAATCTACGGCGTTGGACAGATTCCGGCACGCGCGCGCGACCACGCAAGCGCGCCCTTCGCCCCATCTGTTGCAAGGGACCCCTGATATCTGTTTGATTTTTGATCAGCGAGCGCGCGCGCATTACAACGGATGAACCGGGTGGCGATGACAGATGGGCTGCGATGGTATGAAACCATCTCTAGGATAGACGACGAGCCCGAATCGCACGTGCAAGCTGCCATGCAAAAAATCAGACCGAAAACTCCGGGGAGGGTTGCAGATCCTATTTCGCGCAGACTATATGGCGCAACCACGCGGCGCAACATGCGCGGTGAAAACCAAAACGCAGGGCGCCACCATCATATGCAAATCCCGGAAGACCCACGTAGTACAGCATATGAGGCACAGTCTATGTTGCGCAAGCTACGCGGTGCAATCTACGCACGCGGTGTAATTGATTTTTACAAACGCGCTGGAAAATCCCATTCTCTTGCGAACACCCCACCCACCCACCCGCAACTTGGTTTGCAAAACCCATGCGGCGGAAATTGCGATGAGCGCCGGGCGTTCGCTGGCGCGTCTACGCGGCCGCGCTAGCCCGCGCATGCTCGCGCGCACAGCGGTCAGCAAGTTCTGGCGCGACCGACGCGCCCGCGTTGGCGCTGACCGCCGGGCGCTTCCCAGCGGGCACTTCATTGCGCAGTCTACGTGGCGCAACACATGTTGCACAACCCATGCGGCGCAACTGCGCGGTTCCGTGAATGTTGCGCAAGCTACGCGGTGCAGAACATTAGGTGCAATTTCCGCGGTGCTGCGCGCGATCTACGTGGCGCAACCTGTGTGGCGTAATCTACGTAGCGCAGGACATGTTGTGCACTCTACGAAGCGCAATCCACGCTGTGCAAACCAGTAACCGATTGGTGCAATCTGCGCGGTTCAACCAAATTTGCGCATGCAATGCAATTCCGTCTAGACGACGCAATTGGTTTTTACAAACGACTTGGTAAAACCCATGCCCCTGTCAACATCCCACCCACCCATCCGCAACTTGGTTTGCAAAACCCACGCGGCCGCGATTTCGACGAGCGCTTGGCGTTTGGCAGGTGCATCTCGCCAGCTGCGCAAGCCCGCGCATGCTCGCGCGCACAGCTGTCAGCTAGTTTTGGCGCTACTGACGCGGCCGCGGTGGCGCTGGCCGCTGGGCACTTCCCAACGGGCACTTTATTGCGAGTCGGCGACTCGGGCGGGCGCGGCATCACGGCGACGCCGACAACGGTAGACGCGACGCCGAAAGTAGCGACGACGACGACGACAGCGGCGACGACGGCAAGGCCAATGACGGCGCCAACGTTGATCACGCCCGCCGACACTGATGACGACGCCCTCGCGTCGGAGATGGAGGTTTGAACGTGATCGACACGCGCGCTCGGCCGACGCGCGCGAGCGGCCCGCGCGGCATTGCGCGACACGGATCGCGCCTCCCCCCCCTGCCCCCAGCACGCGCGCAAGGGCGATCAAATGAGTTCGACATGCGACGGAAGAGGCCCGCTTGGAAGAAATGCATGAAAACATCGGGAAAATGGCGGCGCCTCTGAGCATCCGCGCGAGCGCGAGCGCAGGGCGTTTTTGAAAACAGACGTTGAATACCATGCGCCCTTATTCTTTTCGCTACACTCGATTTTGAAAACCTCGCGATACCCGCGGCCATTGCAAGGACGTCGGCACGCGCGCGCGACGACGCGCGCGCACACTTCGCAGATGTTTGTTGCAGCGTGTTCGCGCGACAGAACGCGCGCTCAAACGATTTCGACGCGCGCGAGAAGCCAAATTAGAAACACGATGTAGAAAATGTCGGGAAACCGATGATTTCTTGAGAATTCCACTGTGAATCGCGAGGGCTCTTGAAAGCTGATGATTGTTGATAAACGAGCGCACGCGCATTTTATTTCCCGCGGGGGATGCGTCGGGGCGGGCGCCAGAGGGGCCGGGGCGGCATGAATCCATTATTCAAATGCACAATAGGGCCAGAATCACATAGCACACGTCGCGAGGGGGGGGCGCCCCCCCGTCCTCGGGAGGGGGGGGGGATCCATTACTCTTTTAGAATGGAGAATCTAAGCGGGGCAAAAATTGCGGTCTGCGCCGCGCAATCTACGTCGCGAAATCTAGGCCGGCGACGATGCGGCGACGGGGCGGCGGCGACGGTCACCGAACGGACAGACCGGAGACGCGGCCCAGACGACGGGCGGCGACAAGACGCGACGGGGCGGCGACGGCGGCCACATAGCCGCCAGACCGAAGACACCGCCCAGTTTTTTCGATAAGAGATAGGAACCCAAACGCGCAATCACTGCTTGGGGAGCACGAACCAATGTTTTCGACCACCTTGGGATAATGCGATTTCACGTTGCTTCTGCACCCTCGGTCGGCTCGCTGCATAAATCCGCGCGAGCGGCCCCAGAAGAGCAAGCACCCGCCAACCCGCCACCCCTGACAAGTAATATCCCGCGCGCAATCGCCGATCAAGAACCATGAATTTTCAAGGATCCACTTGCCCACAGGGGGGGCAAGGAAAAAATCCGGGCGAAGGGCCCTACCATATGCAGTTGCGGGCACCGCAATTGTGAATATCTTCCTCGGCGAAGCTCCCTATAGGGCCAGGAAGAGCTGCAGTGGGGGGGGGGGGGGGGGCGCGCGCGGGCGGTAGCACTGGCGCCGTCGGTGGAGCTCCCGATGGGGCCACGAAACGCTGTACTGGGTGGGTAAAACTGCAAAATTGTGTGTGTGACGCATGCGGACGGTCTCACTGGGGGCTTCGGTGGAGCTCCCTATGGGGCCACGAAACGCTGCACCGGGTGGGTGAAAATGCCAAAGTGGGCTTCCGACACGCACGCGGGCGGTCCCAGCGGGGGCTTCGGTGGAGCTCCCTACGGGGCCATGGAGCGCTGTACTGGGTGAGCGAAAACGCCAAATTGGGTTTCCAAGACACATGTGGGCGGCCCCTTTGGGGGCTGCGGTGGAGCTCCTGATGGGGCCACCAAACGCTACACTTGGTGTCTGAAAATACCCTATTAGGTGTGCACGCGGACGATCCCACTGAGGGTTTCGGTGGAGCTTCCTATGGGGCCACGAAACGCTGGACTGGATGGGTGAAACTGCCAACTTGGGCGCGTGGGACGCATGTGGGCGGTCCCACTGGGGGCGTCGGTGAAGCTCCCTATTGGAAACACGAAACGCTGCACTGGAGGGGTGACAATGTCCAATTACGTGTGCGGGACGCACGCGGGCGGTCCCACTGGGGGCTTCGGTGAAGCTCCCTATGGGGCCACGAAACACGCGGGCGGCCCCACTGGGGGCTTCGGTGGAGCTCCCTATTAGGGGCAACAAAACGCTGTACTGGGTGCGTGAAAATGGCACATTGAGTGCGCGGGACGCATGCGGACGGCCCCACTGGCAACGAAACGCTGTACTGGGTGTGGCGGACGCATGTGGCCACCACCCCACCCCACCCGGGGGCCTTACGTGGAGCTCCCTATGGGGCCACGAAACGCTGTAATGGGCGTGGCGGACGCATGTGGTCCCCCCCCCCCCTTGTGGTGCCTTAGTTGGATATCCTTATGGAGCCACAAAACGCAGCACTGGGTGTGGCGGACGCATGTGGTACCCCCCCCTGCGGCCTCAGGTGGGGCCCCCTTATGGGGTCACGAAACGCAGTGCTG
>CAUYUJ010002525.1:522019-603645 GCA_963575745.1 Prorocentrum cordatum
ACTGATTGAGCGGCGCATCCAAAGGTAATCCCACCAATGAACCATCACTGAGTACAGTAACCAGCACCATCACCTGAGCAGGGTAACCAGCACCATCACAGAGTAGAGTAACCAGCACCAGAGAACCCAAGTACGGGCTCCAGCCAGAGTGGAATACAAATTCCACCAGCGGGATGTTTCCTATACTAGAGCCCCCCTGAAGCGCCACTGAAGCTGAGTAGAGGCACATCCACCATTGGATAGATACCGAAGCCCAAGCCATGTATACAGGAACCACCGAACCCATTGAGGCACCATCCCGTGTCCAGCCTCACTGTACCCAGAGATAGTGTCGCCAGTAAAGCATCCTGCACCCCAGAACCCAACGGTATAGCAGCGCAAAAACCATAGTGGTATGTATTGCACTCGCCAGTACTGCAGGAAAGACCATACACCATCTGAGCCCAATGCCTGACACCCCACGGAACCCAGCAATCACCAAGAATAAGAGACAATAGCGGCGACCACCGCGGGCGGCACTCCAGAAAAGTAAAGTTGATTCCGTAGAACCCACAATAGGCGGCACACGGAAGTCCGCGTCATCAGCAGACGGCGGAGTTAACGCTTGCCCTTAGTCCCACCTGCCCTTTGGGCGTGAGTGGTTTAGCGAGCTCTCTCTGTTCTCAACCCCCGTTCTTCCCCTTCGGGGAGGGGTTTACCCCTCCCCCTACCCCCTCCCCCTGGACCTGGAGAGGGGGTTTCGCGGGTGGTCAGAGGGTCCTTTTTCGATCCCTGGGAGGGCTAAAATTCGACACCCCTCACGAGGATCGTGGCCCCGACGGGGGTACTGACAAAAATGCTCGCCCCATCTGTGATCGATCGCCCCAAAGATGGCCCCAACAGGCCCCCAAGACGCTCCAAGAGGCGCCCAAGAGGGCCCCCGGACGCCCCCAAGAGGCTCAAAAGAGAGCCCAAGAGGCCCCTCTACGATCTCCAAGAAGCCTCCAAACTGCCTTGGATACGACTACTTGTACTACTACCACTACTACTACTACGACTACTACGACTACTACGACTACTACGACGACTACGACGACTACTACTACTACTACTACTACTACTACTACTACTACTACTACTACTGGTACTACTACTACTACTACTACTACTACTACTACTACTACTACTACTACTACTACTACTACTACTACTACTACTACTACTACTTACTACTACTACTACTACTACTACTACTACTACTACTACTACTACTACTACTACTACTACTACTACTACTACTACTACTACTACTACTACTACTACTACTACTACTACTACTACTACTACTACTACTACTACTACTACTACTACTACTACTACTACTACTACTACTACCCTACTACTACTACTACTACTACTACTACTACTACTACTACTACTACTACTACTACTACTACTACTACTACTACTACTACTATACTACTACTACTACTACTACTACTACTACTACTACTACTACTACTACTACTACTACTACTACTACTACTACTACTACGAGGGGACCGAACGACTCGCACCAGGACGAGGTGCCCGAACGCCTCACACCACGAGGAGCCCGAACGACTCACACCAGGACGAGGGGCCCGAACGACTCACACCACGAAGAGCCCGAACGACTCACACCAGAAGGAGGGGCCCGAACGACTCACACCAGGACGAGGCGCCCGAACGACTCACACCACGAGGAGCCCGAACGACTCACACCAGGACGAGGGCCCCGAACGACTCACACCACGAGGAGCCCGAACGACTCACACCGCCCGAACGACTCACACCACAGCCCGAACGACTCACACCAGGAGAGCCCGAACGACTCACACCACGAGGAGCCCGAACGACTCACACCAGGAGGAGGGGCCCGAACGACTCACACCAGGACGAGGGGCCCGAACAACTCACACCACGAGAAGCCCGAACGACTCACACCAGGACGAAGAGCCCGAACGACTCACACCACGAACGACTCACGAAACGACTCACACGAGGGGCCCCAACGACTCCCACCAGTCGTCGTCGTCGTCGTCGTCGTCGTCGTCGTCGTCGTCGTCGTCGTCGTCGTCGTCGTCGTCGTCGAAGCCGCCGCCTTCGACGTCGTCGTCGTCGACGTCGTCGTCGTCGTCGTCGTCGCGGTTGTGGTCGTCGTCGTCGTCGCGGTCGATATCGTCGTCGTCGTCGGGTGCGTCGTCGTTGTTAGGCTCATCGCTGTGGTCGTCGTCTCCGCTAAATCCCTCTTGCCTCCCACCGCTTTCTCTCCCTCCTCCTCCGCCTCGTCCTTCTCCCGCTCCCACCACAAGGAGGATGTACAAGGAGGCGGGAGGAAAGAGGAACAGGGGAGATATGCGGGGGCAGGCGGAAACACGCCTGAAAAACACGACTGTCGGCATGCTTCGCCAGAGTTGCTGTTTTGAGATGGGCTGGTGGGGATACGCGAAGCGTGAAGAATATAAGAATGTCAATAGTTTGAGAATGACTGCCTCCGAAAACTCGTGACGCTGGGCGTGGCCGCCGCAAGGAGCTTCCCCGGGACGCCCCGACGGCATCGCCCGCGCGCCGCGACGCCAATGTCGGCGCGCCCCCCCGCGAGGATCGCGCCCGCTTCCTCCCCTTCTTTTACTCCCTCTTTGCCCGCGCACTCAAAAGTCCAAGGCTGCGGGCGCAGCGCAGCGCGGAGTCCCCGCGACGCGCGCAGGTCGCCCCGGAGGGGTCCCAGCGACGCGCGCGGTTCGCCCGCTACGCGGAGCAAAGAGAGCTAGCTGGCTGGCTGATAGCGGGCAAGGCTCTTGCCGCTGGGCAGAGCGACGACGGGCGAACGAGGCGCTGGGCAGAACGTCCACGAAACGTGTGAGGGGTGGGCCGAAATGAATGGCGGGGACGCATGCGGACTGTGCCAATGGACCTTCGGCGGAGCTCCTATGGGGCCACGAAACGTGTGAGGCGTGGGCCGATATGAGTGGCGGGGACGCATGCGGACTGTGCCACGGGGACCTTCCGCGAAGCTCCTATGGGACCACGAAACGTATGAGGCGTGGGCCGAAATGAATGGCGGGGACGCATGCGGACTGTGCTACTGGGACCTTCGGCGGAGCTCCTGTGGGGCCACGAAACGTGTGAGGGGTGGACCGACATGAATGGCGGGGACGCATGCGGACTGTGCCACGGAGACCTTCGGCGGAGCTCCTATGGGGCCACGAAACGTGGAGGCGTGGGCCGAAATGAGTGGCGGGGACGCATGCGGACTGTGCCACTGGGACCGTCGGCGGAGCTCCTATGGGGCCACGAAACGTATGAGGCGTGGGCCGAAATGAGTGGCGGGGACGCATGCGGACTGTGCCACTGGGACCTTCGGCGGAGCTCCTATGGGGCCACGAAACGTGTGAGGGGTGGGCCGAAATTAATGGCGGGGACGCATGCGGACTGCGCCATCCTCCGGCGGAGCCCCTTATGGGGCCACGAAACGCTGTACTGGGTGGGGGAGACGCAGGCGGACTGCGCCACGGGGACCTTCCGTGGCGCTCCCAGTGGGGCCACGAAACGCTTGGGGGAACGCATGCCAACCGCGCCATTGGGACCCTCGGTGGAACTCTCTATGGGGCAACGAAACGTATGATGATGTTGATGATGTTGATGTTGATGATGATGACGACGATGATGACGAGAATGATGATGATGATGATGATGATGATGATGATGATGATGAGAGGAGGGGAGGAGGGACGAGAACGGAGGAAACGTGGGGCGCTGTCTCTTCAAAACGAGGATCCAACACCACAGGATGGTTGGGGAAAAAATGTACGCGCGCCGTCGCGCGCGCATGCCGGAACCGTTCCACAACCCGAAGTCCCGTAAGGATTTCAAGACCGAAGCTCCCGACAACGTAAAACAATATACACCTGAATGTGAAACATGGCTCTTCAAAAAAGTCTGCGCGCGCGTTCTTGCGAATCGTTGTGGGAACCAACATATGCTCGACATGTTCATCAGATGCGATCACACGGGTTTCTCGCGCACGCTTGTCGAAATCATTGGGGCACCTTTGCGCGCGTTTTGGGAGAGGTCCGATCTTTATCGCAAGACACCAGGCGGGCCTCTCGCGCGCGTCGGTCGCGCGCGCATGTCGAAATCCTTCCAAAACACCCATCACCGACACGTGGACACCATCATCGTCACCAGCGTGATCACCATCGGCGTCGTCATTGGCCTTGCCGTCGTAGTCGTCACCATCGCCAGCAGCATCGCTACTATCATCAGCATGTCTGCCATTGTCGACGTCGGCATGATGCCACGCCCTGCCGCGTCACCAACTCGCTGTGAAATTCCCTCGCGTCCGCGCGGCCTGCGGGACGCGCTCCGAACTCCCCAGCGGTCAGCACCATCGCGGCCGCGTCTGTCGTGCCAGAGCAGCTTGCCGCTATGCGCGCGAGCCAGGGCGCGCTAGCGCGGACACCGCGATGCGCCAGCCAGCAGAAAGCAGTCATGGCAATCGCCGCCGCATGACTTGTGCAAACCAAGTTGCGGGTGGGTGGGTGAAGTGATTGCGCGAGCAGTGGAGTTGGCAACCCACTGCGAACAGGAACTAAGTGCATCACATCGATTGCACCACAAAAATTATACCCTCAGACACTGCACAGCAGATATTGCACAAAGAAGTTGCAGCACTAAGATTGCATCACATAGGTGGCACAACACAAATTGCACAACATGGTTTGTACTACATATCTGGAAACAAATAAATGTCACCACATAGCTTGCTCCGCAGCAACTGCGCCACATGTGTTGCACCACACAGGCCGCACCGCGTAGACTGCACCACCTATATTGCACCGAATAGACTGAAACCACATAGACTTCTAGAAACACGCTGGCTATCTCGCCCACATCCCCGACGTGTGCCCTCAGCATGATGCACACGGGCGACACGTCGAGCCCGGGCGGGGTGCCACACCCCACCAGATTGCGCACGGCAAGCGCCTGCACGATGCCTGATGGCCACCGTGCGCGCCCCGAGGCGGCGTCTGCCGGCGACGGAGGCCACACCAGACGGGCGGCTCGTCGCCAGGCAGGACGTCAACGAGCAGCCAAAGTGCGCGCTGCGCGCGGGGCCGTCGGGGCGCGGGCACGGGCGGGACCGCACCTCGTCACCTCGACATTTGAGCCACACGAGCCAGGAACAGGAGGACGGAGGAGCGACCCGCGTTCAGGAGGGGAGGAAGGAGGAACCACCCCACATCTGCGCGGCGCGCGCGGGGCGGGCCTGCGGCAGGAAGACGGAGGAGGAGGAGGAGAAAGAGGAGGAGCAGGAGCAGGAGGTGAGGAAGGAAGGGGTGAGAAAGGAGCGGGACAAGGGGACGCAAGGAAGGGGGAACAGGAGGACGAAGGGGGGGAGAAGGGAAATCGGGGGAGAGGAGCGTATTGAGGCGGGTGGGAAGCAGGGCGGGGCGAGTCCCCAGGAAGCTCCCGGACCCGAGGCCCTGGCCTTCTCATCCTCCAGCTGGGCGACCAGCGCCTGTCGGCCGACACAAGGAGACTCAACGCCAGAAAGTCTGACATCCTCCTCCTCCTCCTCCTGCTCCTGCTCCTCCTCCTCCTGCTCCTCCGCCTCCACCTCCTCCTCCTCCTCCTCCTCCTCCTCCCCCTCATCATCATCATAATCATCATCAGCATCATCATCACATCATCATCCAGCTCACTGGTCCTCCTCCTCCTCCTCTGCTCCTCCTCGTGCTCCTCCTCCTCCTCTACTCCTACTTCCTATCCTCCTCGTCCCTCCCCGCATCCTCCTCCTCTCCTCCTACGAACACTACTACTACTTACTACTACTAACTACTACTACCACTACTACCACTAACTACTACTACTTTATGCTACTACTACTACTACTACTAGCTACTACTACGACCACCACTACTACTACTACTACGACTCTACTACTACGACTATACTTGACTACGACTACTACTACTACTACTACTACTATATACTACTTACTTTACTACTACTACTTTATCTACTACGACCACCACTACTACTACTACTACTACTACTACTACTACTACTACTACTAAACTACTACTACTACTACTATACTTACTACTATACTACGACTACTTACTACTACTACTACTACTACTACTACTACTACTACTACTACTACTACTACTACTACTACTACTACTACTACTACTACTACTACTACTACTACTACTACTACTACTACTACTACTACTACTCCTACTCCTACTCCTATCCTTATTCCTTATTAGAATATACTCCTACTCCCCCCTCGAGAAGAGGCTGATCTGGAACCGGAGCCGGTCGCGCCGGTCGCGCCGGTCGCGCCGGTTGCGCCGGTCGCGCCGGTCGCGCCGGTCGCGCCGGTCGCGCCGGTCGCGCCGGTTGCGCCGGCTGCGCCGGTCGCGCCGGTTGCGCCGGTCGCGCCGGTCGCGCCGGTCGCGCCGGTCGCGCCGGTCGCGCCGGCTGCGCCAGCTGCGCCGGTCGCGCCGGTTGCGCCGGTTGCGCCGGTCGCGCCGGTCGCGCC
The DNA here is from genome assembly GCA_963575745.1 of Prorocentrum cordatum. Taxonomy (NCBI): domain Eukaryota; class Dinophyceae; order Prorocentrales; family Prorocentraceae; genus Prorocentrum; species Prorocentrum cordatum. Next base: position 528,594 of record CAUYUJ010002525.1, read on the forward strand.
GGTCGCGCTGGTTGCGCCGGCTGCGCCGGCTGCGCCAGCGGCGCCGGCTGCGCCAGCGGCGCGTCGATTGTGATATCAACACAGACATCACAGTCGTCATGTCGCTCTCCCGTCGTGTCCCGTGGGTGGTGTCATGATCTCGTGGCGTGGCGTGGCGTGGTGTGGGGTACGGTGTGATGTGGCGTGATGTTGTGTGGCGTGGTGTGTGGTGTGGTGTGTGCGTGTGTGTGGTGTGGTGTGGTGTGTTGTGGTGTGTGTGTGTGTGCGTGTGTGTGTGCGGTGCGGTGTGGTGCGGTGCGGTGCGGTGCGGTGCGGCGTGGTGTAGTGTGTAAGTGAGGTCGGTTGCGACACCATCACAGAGATCGCACTTGCCATGTAGGTGCCCCATGGGAGGTGTCATGAGGACGTGATGTCGTGATGTCGTGCCTTTCTGCGGGGGGGATGCCCGGGCAGACTCCTGCCGGCCTTAGTCAAAATGAAGAACACGAGAGGCCGCGGGGGCAGGAATGGAGGAGGGGGAAAGGAGGGCCGAGAGCGAGGATACCACATCAGGAGCAACCTTTTTGACATCGGATCTCGAATGTGTGCGTCGCGAGCTACGCCTCGTAGTCGCCGACGCATCGCCGGGCCGGCCCGTCGGCTGCGCCGGCGCGCACCGCCGCGGGAGGAGCAAGAGGAAACGATGCGGTACTGCGTGCGGAAGTCGCATGCAGAAGGCGCTGGAAAAGTCCCCGGCCGCACCCCGCCCTGCAGCGGATGGCGCGCGGAAGCGTCGAGTAAACAGAAAAACTGCGTCAGCAGCCCGGGTGTGCGTGCAACCCCGGGTGCCTTTCTGCGAACGCAGCGGCGGGGAAAACGACATGCTTGAGCAGCTCGGGCGTGCGTGTAATCCCGAGTGCCTTTCTGCGGGAGCATGCCCGTGGAGACTTCTGCCGGCCCTCGTCAAAATTAAACGCGAGAGGCCGCGGGGGCAGGAATGGAGGAGGGGGAAAGGAGGGCCGAGAGCGAGGAAACCACATTAGGAGCAACCTTTTTGACATCGGATCTCGAATGTGTGCGTCGCGAGCTACGCCTCGTAGTCGCCGACGCCTCGTAGTCGCCGACTCGAAGATAGAACAAGAAGGAGAGAGGTAAATCAACGTACACCTCACAACAATGCCGTGACCCCCCAACATATCGTGGCCAACGATTGTGAAAACCGCTCTTACCAATCTCATCAGGGCGAGGCATGCAAGATATTTGAGGCACCAGACGGTATCGATACCGATGCTTCATGGCCCTCTCCTGGGGTGCCTTCTGACCAGACTCCCGAGGCGAATCCAGCGGTGGCGACGAGGGCCTCCCAGGAGGCCCAACGAGGCGCAAACGAGGCAAGGGTAGCGGTATGTGTGTCTGGAGAACCTGGGGCGGATCGGGAAAGGAGACGCTGCCATGAGCTCTCGGTGGCACGGAGGGCGTGGCCCTGCAGGTAGGGGTGACCTTTGGTGTGCAGCTTGGGGGGGGGGCTGCGGGGGAGGGAGGGGGCCAGATCCAAGCGCGTGGGCCAGTGCCTGAGGGAGCCCTGGTGGGCCCGCACCAAAGGTCAATTTGGCGAAGGGTCGCTCTCACGCGCAGCTGAATCTTGGTCCTGCAGGATCTGCCTCGTGGCAGCCCAACGCGCTGGGACAGCGCAGTAGAACATGATCGACCCACGAACCCGGAAAGGAATATAGAAATGTAAGGCATTGTAACATTTCAAAGACACCTGATTGGGCGACGGGCACATGCAATGCTAAATGTATCGATGATGATGTACTGTGCCGAGGGCTGTGCTGTGCTACGCCGTGCTGAACTGCGATGTGCCATGCCGCGATTGTTTTCTATATAGCGTTGTGGATCGAGTCCTCCCTGGCATCCGAGTCCTCACCGAACTGATCTGGAGCGTAAGCTCGAGCTGCTCAGGATGGTAGCTGCCCCAGAATTAATCGACAGAGGGAACATGCCAAGAGGACGCGCCGCGGAACGTCCCAAGGGACGCGCCAGGCGACGTGCCAGGGGACGTGCCATGGGGACGCACCGTGGGACGTGCCAAGGGGACGCGCTACGGAACGTGCCAATGGACGTGCCGAGGGACGTGCCATGGGACGCGCCGCGCGACGTGCCAGGTGGACTCGCCACGGAACGCGCCAAGGAACGTGCCAAAGTGTATAGTTGAGTGTATCGATATTGATGTACCGTGCCGACGGCTGTGCTGTGCTGGGCCGTGCTGAACTGCGATGCGTCATGCCGCGATTGTGCTCTCTCTCTCTCTCTCGTGCCAAAGTGTATAGTTGAGTGTATCGATATTGATGTACCGTGCCGACGGCTGTGCTGTGCTGGGCCGTGCTGAACTGCGATGCGTCATGCCGCGATTGTGCTCTCTCTCTCTCTCTCTCTCTATAGATATAGATATAGCGTTGTGGATCGAGTCCTCCCTGGCATCCGAGTCCTCACCGAACTGATCTGGATCGTAAGCTCGAGCTGCCTGAGCAGATGGTAGCTGCCCCAGAACTAATCGACAGAGGGAACATGCCAAGAGGACGCGCCGCGGAACGTCCCAAGGGACGCGCCAGGGGACGTGCCAGGGGACGTGCCATGGGCACGCACCGTGGGACGTGCCAAGGGGACGCGCTACGGAACGTGCCAATGGACGTGCACCGCGCGACGTGCCAGGGGGACTCGCCACGGGACGCTCCGCGGAACGTGCCAAGCAACATGCCAGGCTGCAATGCTAAAGGTATCGATATTGATGTACCGTGCCGAGGGCTGTGCTGTGCCTGGGCGACCTGGACACGTGAAAACACGCGTTTCGCTCAAGACGTTGTCAGCACATCCTCATGCTAGACATCCGCTTGGGCAACCTGGACACGTGCAAACAAAGCGTCTCGCTCGAGACATCCTCAACAAATGCTCATGTTAGACATCCGCCTGGGCGACCTGGACACGTGAAAACAAGCCTCTGGTTCGAGACATCCTCAACAAATCCTCATGCTAGACATCTGTCTGGGCCACCTGGAGGCGTGAAACCAAGCGTCTCGCTCGAGGCATCCTCAAGACCAGGGCACGAATCCACTTGAGAGATCCTCAGAATTCAGGCCCCCAGGAGAGGACAATCTATAACACAAAACAAGCGTTTCGCTCGAGACATCCTCAACAAATTCTGAAAAACAAGCGTTTCGCTCGAGACATCCTCAAATCCCACCAGCCCTTTGGGCGTGAGTGGTTCAGCGAGCTCTCTCTGTCCTCAACCCCCCTTCTTCCCCTTCGGGGAGGGGTTTACCCCTCCCCCTACCCCCTCCCCCTGGGCCTGGAGGGGGTGTTCCGCGGGTCGCCGGGGGGGTCTTTTTCGACTCCTCGGAGGGCTAAAAAACGACACCCCTCACGAGGATTCTGGCCCCGACGGGGGGACGGAGATAAGGTACCCTCCTCTTCCTTGAAGCCAAAAACATTGATTTTACTACGGTTTTGGCTCCATTTGGCCCTTCTGAGGGGGCAGCGCTCATGCAAGCTCCCCCCTCCCGTCAAGGCAATATTATTGATTTTACTAAGGTTTTGGGCTCATTTTGCCCTTCCGAGGGAGCAGCGCTCATTAAAGCTCCCCTCTTCTTGGATCCATGCCCTCCAAGATGGCCCCCCGAAGCGCCCAGGAGGCACCAAGAGGCCCCAAGATGGCCCCAAGAGGCCCCCCGGAGGCCCCCAACCGGGCGCGCCGGGCGCGCCGGTCGCGCCGGTCGCGCCGGTCGTGCTGATCGTGCCGGTCGCGCCGGTCGCGCCGGTGCCGGTCGCGCCGGTCGAGCCGGTTGTGCCGGTCGCGCCGGTCGCGCCGGTCGCGCGGGTGCGCCGGTCGCGCCGGTCGCGCCGGTCGCGCCGGTCGCCGGTGCCGGTCGCGCCGGTCGCGCCGGTCGCGCCGGTGCCGGTCGCGCCGGTTGCGCCGGTCGCGCCGGTCGCGCCGGTCGCAATCGCGCTGGTCGCGCCGGTGCCGGTCGCGCCGGTCGCGCCGGTCGCGCCGGTTGGTTCTAGTTCGGTCCCCTTTGCCCCCCTCAGGCCGGCAGATAGGGGCCCCATCCGGGCGGTCCCATCCTAACCTGTAAAAAACAATACAAAATCAACATGTTTCTTATTTTTCCCTCTCGACATGGACGTCCTGTCGTCCACGGCGATAATCCATTGCAAAAAATACCACAAAGAGCACACGCGCGCGTTCATGTCAGAATCCTACCGAACACCGTGTGTTTGCAAGCATTTCAACATAAAAACATCAAAAACCCAATGTTTTTTCACAAAAATTGTACAAATTTCCCTGCCCGGGCTCTCTTGCTGAAATCATAGGAAAACCATAGGAATCTTAAGAATTCGGTCAAATCCAGCGATTTCACGTCATCGCGCGGTGCACTCGCGATGCTCTGTCATGCACCCAGGCCGCGAATCCTGTGCAAAAAATACCACGCGGGCGACATGCGCGCGCGTCGCCGCGAGCGCATGCTCAAATCCTTCTAGAGTCGTCGCCGTCATTGGCACCGTCGCATGGACGTCCTGTCGTCCACGTCGCAAAATGCATGGCAGGAATGGGACGCGGCGCACACCCCGCGCCCGCCCATCCAATCCGTCCCATTCTAATCTGCAAAAGACAATACACAGTTTTTGTTTTTCTTGTCAACATGGTCGTGCTGTCGTCACGTCGCAAAATGCGTGGCAGGAATGGGACGCGGCGCACACCCCGCGCGAAGGGGTGACATGTCGCTTTCGCCTCGGCGCCGCGCACCAACGTTTTTCCTCTCAGCATGGACGGTGTGACTTCGGCCCCCAGTTGTGCCAGCTTTGCTTCTTATGTTGTGGGAGGGCGGGTGGGACTGGGCATGCCATGCTTGACTCGCTCGAGCTGGCTAGCTTGACTCCTACTCCTACTCCTACCTACTCCTACTCCTACTCCTACTACTACTACTACTACTACTACTACTACTACTACACTAACCACTACGACTACGACTACGACTACGACGACTACTACGACTACGACTACGACTACGACTACGACTACTACTACGACTACTACTACTACTACTACTACTACTACTACTACTACTACTACTACTACTACTACTACTACTACTACTACTACTACTACTACTACTACTACTACTACTACTACTACTACTACTACTACTACTACTACTACTACTACGACTACGACTACGACTACTACTACTACTACTACTACTACTACTACTACTACTACTACTGATACTACTGCTACTACTACGACTACGACGACGACGACGACTACTACTACTACTACTACTACTGCTGCGGCTGCTGCTGCTACTACTACTACTACTACTACGACCACTACTACTACTACTACTACTACTACTACTACTACTACTACTACTACTACTACCACTACTACCACTACTACGACTACGACTACGACTACGACTACTACTACTACTACTACTACTACTACTACTACTACTACTACTACTACTAGTACTACTACTACTACTACTACTACTACTACTACTACTACTTATCCTCTTCCTTCCTTCCCTACCACACTCATTCGTGTTCCCTGGCCCTCCCCTAATCACCTACCCTACCTCTGAGTACCCCGCGCCTTGCTCCCCATCCTCTTTCAGAACACGCTGGGAACATTCCTGCTACCATCCTGGATATGTGCCTCCTCCTCCTTACAGAGGGGATGCCGACGATGAGGCAGCACAAACGTCTGACCTCGTGTGATTTCACCCGCACGGTCGCAAGTGCTGCCGCTTCGAGCCCCCTGCATGGCGCGCCCCAGCTAGGCGAGAAATGGATGTAGATCCCTGCGACGGGAAAAATCAGTGTATGCTGACATGGCCACACATGCTCTCAGTTGCTTCCCCATGTCGATGGATGGATGGAATGAAACTCATCCTCTTCTTCAGTGATGATACAGATGTGCTGCTGATAATTCTGGGCGACCCAAAAGGGGGTCCAGCGGCAAAGGGGTGCTGCAATAGATTTGGGGCAATTGTATTGCAAACGTATTGCGCCGGAGAATTGTATTGCATTGTATTGCAACTAATGTATTGCACGCGAAAATCCAGCAATACACTTGCGCCCCGGAATGTATTGCACGCCCCAAATGTATTGCAACCCCACAAATCTATTGCACCAAACCTATTGCACCACCCCCTTGTCGCTGGACCCCCTTTTGGGTCAACCCGAATAATGATAATGAGAAAGTCAATGGTTGTTGAATGGTTCGAACATGTGTACGCGGCGGCACGCGCATGTGGCCCGCGTGGAATTGTGTGATCGGAATTGTTACCAAACGCATTCCGTAAGATAACGGATCTGCACCGCGATGATATGTGCAAGAGATGACGGGGAGGTTATACTGGCCTGGCTGGCGGTTTACTCTTGGATATCCGGAATTAACCATCGTATGGAACTGGTATGGCCCTCCCTCCCAAACAAAAAAAAAACGTGGGGGACAGAGAGGGCTATGGGTGCGTGTTGTCGGATGGGGCCCCCCGCTCGAATGGGAGCCTCCCCTGGGGTGCGACAACCCGCACCCATACCCGTAGCCAGTCGTCCTCCCTTCGACATCCCATATGGAAATGGGTGTGTGTGTGTGTGTTGTTCGTTCGTCACTTTTTGTACCCACACACATGTATTTCTGTAGGATGCCAGTGGGGCGCATGAGTGAAGTGTGACAGCGGAAGCTGTATAACTGTGGGCTCTTCGGCCTCACATCTCGGACTCAACAGGGTGCCGCAGTCGTAGTCACAGCTGCATGGCGACCGCACACTAATAGACGAGCGCGTTCCACTACTCGCAACAGAACTACTCGCAAATGGCCTGGATCCGCCGCGGGTGATCTACGGTAAAACTCATCGAAACAAACATATGTTTTTCGGACGTTAGCGAGTAGGCACTTTGCGAGTGGTGGAATGCGCTTGGTGAACTGAGGAACTAAGGAACTGTGGCGTTCTCGCATGCCAGCTCCACCGCGCGTTGCAATCCTCCTCCCACCGCTAAATCCTCTCTGCTCCCTCCACGCCTGGCCGGGCACCGTGCCGCGCCCGCCGGGGCCCGTACACTCACGAGGGGCAAAGTTGGGCGCCGCCTCGTCAGACAAGGGCGACGTCCACCTTCGCAGGCAGCTCCCTCTCCCAGACCCGCCTCGAGCTGACCCTCACCCATAGGGACGCCGCGGCCCAGGAATCAGCGCCAGGGCCCCACGGCCGCGGCCGGAGCAGGCCAGGCACCCTGGAGGCCTCGCTCGGCGGCGACGTGTTCGCCGGCGCCGCCCTGCTGATCACGACGACGCTGCGAGAGTGGTCAGCGCCAGGGCCCCAAGGCCGCGGATCGACCACGGCGGCGCTCCAGAGGCGTCGTCCACGCCCACGCACGTGCCCGTGCTTGCGCCGTTGACGCCGCACTTATTTCGTCCCCATCCGCATTCCGAGCACGAGCCGCACGCGATGTCATCGTAGTCGCAGGCCGCGGTGTTCAGCGGGAGCCCACCTGCCACAGAGAGGCCGTTGACTGTCGGCACGGAGGCCACATAATCGCTGGTGACCCCGTCCAGGGTGCCCGAGGATGGGCAACTCGCGATGCTACGGTGGCAAGACACTCCACTGGGGCAGCAGCCCCGGAAACACATCGGTGTGTTAGGGAAGTACTCAGAAGTGGGCGACGAGCAGCCCGGTGCGTCACAGCTAGTGCCGTCGTTGTATTGGCCAAGTGTATAGTACCTGTACACGAAGTCGTCGATGGTACCGTCGGCACTGTAGTATCCGCCGCAATCGTCGGTGCACACGTCTGTCCCGTATGTCCCCCCCGTCACGGTGCACGTCTGCATCATCGTACCATTAGGACCGCGGGGACCATAGATCGGGAAACCGTCGAACGCCCAACCGAGATGGGGAGAGTGGGACGAATCCGTCTGACCCAACTGATTCAACAGACAGCTGGGTGGCACATGGACGTGGTACGATGGACTGCTGGCGCTCGATCCATGTCCTCCGCACGGGTCAAATGTGTTGCCCTCCGCATATGTAGCCGAGGTCTGCCAGCCTGTGACGGTACCGTGGCGAGGGCCACCGTAGGGGGAGTAAAGCATGGCAGCGTTGTAGAAGACGCCGACTTCGCCACCCTTTGCGGAGAGATCGATGTGCGCTGAGGAAACGGAAGAATCGGTGACTGAACCCACAAATGTAGGACTCGCTGGGATCCTGTAGGTTCTGTCTGCATTCACTGCCGTGTGCGGATTCAAGTCGTAGATGGGGTGATTTGGGCAATGATTGGTCACCACCGTGCGCGTGGAACCAAAGACTGATTCCGTGTAGGAGTAATCGGTACCATCCACGGCGCAATCTACCGCCTCTCCGCGCCAAGCCAATACAGCCACGACTGATACTGGTATCGCGACCGCCGCCATGACACGACTGCAGTGCTCCCGCGAAGATGCGCTAGATCATTCAAGCAAGGGCCAGCGACTTCTGCCTCGCCGCAACTCAAAGCGCGAGCGCAGCTTGCTAAAGCCAGATTGGCCACGGAGGGGAGCCCGACTCCTCTTGGGATAAAGAATCTGGCCTTGCACAGCTGTGCTCTAGAGCTCGGAGCTCGTTGGGCCATGGCCGTGGCCGTGGTCGTCGGGCCCCTAGCCCTGAAGCCTCCCACTGGCCCCTGAGCCTCGCCCCAGCCCTCTCGCTCCCCCTGCCCTGTTCGGAGCCTCTGCCCTGGCCCTTGAACCTGCCCCGTTCTTTTCTTAGAGGCCCGGGCCCTGGCCCCTAAGCCTCGCGCTTGGCCGTGGCCGTGGCCGTGGCCTCGCCCCAGCCTTCTCGCACCCCCTGCCCCTGGGAGCCCTTGCCCTGGCCCCTGAGTCTCGCTCCAAGCCGCAGAGCTGTTCTTTTCGCGGTGGCCGTGGCCATGGCCGTGGCCTTCGGGCCCCTGGCCCCTGAGCTTCGCCCCGACCCTTGAACCTCGCCCCAGCCCTCTCGTTCCCCCTGCCCCTTGGACCCGTTGCCCTGGCCCTGGGCTCTCGCCCCAGCCCGAGTAGTTTTTGTCCTTCCCTTGTGCTGCAACCTTCTGGAGCTAGGAGACAATTTTTTCCGAGGTGGTCGTCGTCGTTCGCCCCCCTCCCCGGGCCTACCCCTGGCACTCGCCCAAGCCCCCGCCCGCGCTCCTCGTGGCCCCAGAACCCTATATTGTCGTCGTGGTTGTCGTTTGTCCCTCCTCCCCAGGCCTAATCTTGGCCCTCGCTCCAGCCCCTCGCTACCTGATCGTGCAAGAGCCAGGGCGCCCGTGCCACTTGTTTTGGGATGGCGGCAAGGCGGCGATGGGCGGCGACCGGGCGAAAACCTGGGCTGGAGATGCAAGCTAACAACCTGGCGGCGGGGCGGCGACGAGCGGCGACCAGGCGAAAATTTGGACAAACCAGCCAATTCGCCGACACTTCGGCGTGTGCGAGACGTTTCTTCGTCGTCATCGTCGTCGTCGTAGGCGTCGTCGTGCGAATGTCAATGGTAATGTTGACGACCGCTGCTGCCACTCACCCCATCAAGCCTTGTGCTGCCCGGCAGAAGGGTGCAGGTCGACCCGTCCTCGGTCGCCCGCCTCTTCCCCAGTGGGTCTTTTTGCCTGTTCGCACGATGAGCCCCGCCCGCGCCTGCGTGCGGCTGCCAGTGCGACTGCTGGACCCCAGAATGGTCCACCTCCGTGTTGCTGGCCGTCGCGGTGGGCTAGCACGCCACGGGCTTCGCTGGTGGAGGCCGCCCGCAGCCGCCATCCCATTGAAACTAGCGCCGCTGGAGTCGCACAAATGCTCGATGCTGCCGGCTGGCGCGCGCGGCAATCTTGAGGGAGGCAACTGATGTCGGACTATGTATCCCTGGAGGCTGGGCGCCGCTTCTGCGCGCCGTTCGTTCGCGATGAAACAATTTGGCATGAACGACTCGTTTTTCGGAGGACTGCCCACGGGCACGTCATCCTCAGCCCCGACAGGGACGCGCACGACAAGCTGCTGTCCGACTACCCAGACACGCTGCCGAGCGGCGTGGCGGGCGGGGTGCCAAACCGCCTCTCGGGCAACAAGGCGCTGCACTACATCTCCCGCCGCGACGGCAGCGCGGCGGGGAGCGCCCCTCCGCCTGCGGGCCGAGGCCTACGGCCTACCTGGCGGGCCCCACCTCATCTCCGGCGGCGGCCGCAGGCGCGGCCGCGCAGGGCTTCGAGGCCGCCGCTGGGCGCCCGCCCCCGCTGCCGCCTCCAGGAGGGCTGCCGCCCGGGGCCGCGGCCTCCGCCGAGGGGCGCGAAGAAGATCCCGCCTTCTGCGCGCCGGAGGCCCTCGCCGGCCAGCGCCTGGTCGGGGGCTCGCGTTGGCGCCTGTGCGAGACCGAGGGCAGCTGCCGCCGAGGGGGGCCCGTGGTGGTCCAAGCCTCGGACGTTGCCTGCAGCATCTCGGGCCAGGCGCTGCTGCGGCGCGACGGGGCCCGGGCCCGCATCTGCAACGACCCGCCAGCCCCGCCGGCGCGCGACGCCGCGCCGAGCCCCGCGAAGGACATCGGCAAGCTGGAGGTCGCCTACAATCCTCGCGGCGATCGCACTCGCGGCGTTGATTCGGCTCGCAACCAGCTGCGCGAGCCGCTGGACGACGCCCGGCCCGCCCTCACCTCCCTGCTCCTCCACCTCATCCTTCCTCCCCCTCACATTCCTTTTCATGCTCCGCCTCCTCCTCCCCTCCTCCTCCTCCTCCTCCTCCTCCTCCTCCTCCTCCTCCTCCTCCTCCTCCTCCTCCTCCTCCTCCTCCTCCTCCTCCTCCTTTTCATTATCCTCCTCCTCCTTTTCCTTCTCCTCCTCCTCCTCCTCCTTCTCATTATCCTCCTCCTCCTCCTCCTCCTCCTCCTCCTCCTCCTCCTCCTGCCGTTTCTGCCGTTTCTCGCTAGGCAGCGTCTTGTCATGCGCCCCGCGGCGCGGAGCGCGCCGCAGCGGCCCAGCAGGGCCTGCGGGCACTCAGACGGCGGCCCCGGGAACCCGACCCCGAGGGAGAGGGAGGACCAAGGACCAATAATATCACGGAGGGGGAGGAATGGGCCGGGTTTTCAAAAAAAAAAAAAAAAAAAAAAAAAAAAAAAAAAAAAAAAAAAAAAAAAAAAAAAAAAAAAAAAAAAAAAAAAAAAAAAAAAAAAGGGGGGGCCCGACAGGGCCCTCGGGAGGCGCCGCGCGCGCCCGCCCCCTCAGACAGCGCGGCACGGCGCGCGGCCAGGCCGTCGGCCTCTTCGTGGGCCGGCGGCCGCACGGCTGTGGTTCGGGAACCAGAGGTACTGCTTGCCTCCGTAGTACGCGAACCTGCGGTACTCGACCCAGTCGTTCAGGTCGAGGTTGCACTGCCTGACTCTGCGGAGCTCCGAGCTGTGCTGCTCGCCGCAGGCGTGCTGGCTACCGTGGTACAGCTTGGCTCCGTAGTTCACGATCTGTGACATGGCTCGATCATGATGGTCATCAGGGTGATGCCTGGGACTATTATGCAGATCCTGTGGTACTAAAACCAGACATGTTGGTTGGCGTGGTGGTACTTGGCTCGATGGTCCTCAAACTCGCGGTGCTCGACTCATCAATGCTAGTCGCCGTTGAATGCGGGTAGTGGTAGTGGGTAGTCGGTTGGTGGGCTTCGGCTGATAATCAGTTGGTGGGCTGTGGTGCTCGACTCCATCCTGGTGGTCATCGGCTTACTGCATGAAAGTATGGCGTCGATCCTGTGGTACTCGACCCAGTCGCGTTCATTGACGTGGTAGTGCTTGACTCGATGGTCCTCATCATGTAGTGCTCGGCTCAGACGTGCTGGTCGTCGGCGGTGGCGGAGAATGCTGGCTGAGTGGTAGGTCGATGGGGAGCTCCCCCGCCGTTATATCTGCTTTCGTGCGTGCTGGTCAGGGTCGTTGGGCGATCGGCTTGTTGCTGGTGTTGTGATGTGGGGCGTGGGCGCACATATGAGGCCTCGATGCACCGACTTCAAGTAGGGTTCACGGCGGCCCCACCTCGTCCCGCTATGGCTAGGGGTCACGGTGCCCTCGGTGGGGGCGAACCCCAGGCCTGGTGCTTGCTTTTGTCGGTGTGGGATGTCTCGGCTGTCCTGCGCTTCGCCCTGTGGGCGCCCGGGTAGCACCTCCTCCGCCATGGGGATGGTGGGGGTGGCGAGCTAGGGCGGACCGCGGGGGCGCAGGTAGTGGACGTCCTCCCCCCCCCCCCCCCCCCCCCCCCCCCCTGCCCCTCACCATCCCCCCCGGTGGGCGCGGGTAGTACTCGTCCTTCCCCCCCACCCTTCGAGCCCGTCTCGAAGTTTGATCCATGCCTCACCAGGGCAGCGTTGACTTGTAGGTGTCCTGGGGCATACCAGGAATGTGGTAGTGGTCGATGGGTGGTGCGGTATGTTCGTAGCAGCCACCCACCGTCTGGCCAGCTGGTATCCACTGAGTTGTATACGCACGATCAATGCCTGAGTACATACCGCAAAACGTAGCGACTTGTGCCTGGGGTCTTCCCACGCATTCGGGGCTTCCCCAGGACTTGCGTCCTGACGTCATGCAAAACTTGGCGACGCTGCCTGAGGTGTTCCCACGCATTCGGGGCTTCCTCAGGACTTGAGTCCTGACGCCATAGCGCTCGTCGTCGCAGACGCACTTCGCCACGGGCTGCCCTGTAGTACCCGCCGTGGTCGTGCTCGAGCCTGTGGTGCTCGACGTAGTCTTGCTGGTACAGGTGGCCAAGCCTAACTCAGCGGCGTCCGCACCTGTGGTGTTCGGTACCGTCATGCTGGTCGACACGGAGTTGCTTGTTTCCTCAGCGCCTGTGGTACTCGGCTCCCACGTGCTGGCCGAGGTAGCACGGCCTATGCTGCATGCTGATATAGCGCCCAAGCCCGTGGTACTCGAGTCAAACTTGCTGCCCACCTGCTGAGAAACAACATAATACGTCCAATGATAAACTGGGTGCTTTGTTACCTTTGCCCAGGTAGGTATATACGCATCAAAAACATAGGAGCCAATAGTGATACAACCAGTATGAGTACTCGAGGGGAGGCACGCTCCGTCGCCTTTGAGGGATCGCGCCCACCCGTATGGGCGCTACGGCCCCCCCCCTCGAGAATGGCACGCCATCGTAGTCGGTCGGTCCATGGGCCATCGTGTTCTCGGTCGATGTGCACAGCAAAATAGCAAACCGCTCCGTCTTCTGGTCATATTACAAATCCACTGCAAAATATAATTCCACTCGCCAATCAACTGTAGTCCACTGTAATCCATTCGCAATCCATGTCGCAATCCATCTGTACAGCAGAATAATAGTCTACTACAAGACATAAATCCATTCGCAATCAATTGTGCCGTTCGCCGTGGTACTGCCTGCGCCCATGGTCCCGAGCCTGCGGTGCTCCACCCCGCCGTTCTGGTCGATGTAGTACAGCGCGACACTGTAGATGCTGCTAGCGGCGGTGGCTGCCCCACTCCCTGTGACAGTCGTGCCCCAGCTGTTCTGGCTCAATATAATGATCCAGCGGCGCGTAGAAGCTGTGGAAATATTCGTCTGTCTCGGCCCACAGTGCTTCATCATCGGCGAGCTGTCCCCAGTGGGCTGCGAAGGCCGCTGCCATTGCCTTGCACAACCTCGAAGGGTATTCTTTGAGAGGGGCAATCCTCCAGCCGCCATGCCCGTCGCGTCCATAAGCTCGGTCGTGTCTGCGGTGTCGGCACAGCTGGCCGCCTGGCACTGCTCCAAGCTCTTGCGTGAGTTCACTGAGGTGTGCCGCGAGCAGACACGTTGGCTTTCGCGCGGCCTGCCCAAACTGGCACTTGTCAATGTAGTGCAGCTCGACGTTAATCTGCTCCAACAGCCACCGAGTCTCCGCTCGGTGCCAGCTACTCGGCGCTTGAGGACACCAGGTAGCTGGGGCAGGATGCTCGAGTATCGCGGAGACGTTGTACTGCAGACCCGTGGTGATGAGCAGTAAGGCTGTCCTGTAGAGTGCGTTGGCCAGTGCTAGCTGCTGGAGTTCAGTTTGGTTGGCTGCCTGTATGCCTCAGGGGAAGTCGCGGGTGCGTAGTGGTCGTGGGGCTTTGCCCTCGGTGGCGTGTCACCGTGATGAGCACCACGCCTCGCACGGGGGGGGCTGCTACAATGCCAAAGATTTTGCCCTGACGTATCGCCGCACACCAAAAGGCGATCGCGTCTGGCTTGGTCAGGTCGCCTTTGTCACGGTCGATCTGCGCATCAATTTATAGCACTATCAAATTGCACCCCCGAACATTCATCTCGAAGTGGTGCTGGAAATCATCCACTCGGCGTCTTCCAGAGAAGAGATGTAGCAAGAACATGGTCGTGGTGCCCAGGGGCCTGCACGGTGCGAAGGTCCTCGCTGATGGCGTCTCCGCTTGAAGTGGCGCTGCTGCGGGCGGTGCGGGCGAGAGCTGGAGCTGCTGTTGGTCGATGTGGTCGGCGAGCTTAATTTGGATGACCTGCTGAACAGGCACCAGCGCCTTAGTAGCTCCGTGGCCCATTGCTTTCCTCGCCGCCACCGCTTCACGTTCTTCCTCACATCGATCGGCTGCCTCTTGTAAGTCCATTGGAATTGCAATTGCTTGGAGAACCGCCAGGCACCTGGGGCATCTTTTCAGATGCTTGGGTATGCGTGATCGCGCGATGAAGTCCTTCCCGCACCCAGGGCATGTTGTCGAGCGGGCGAGTAGTTCAGGAAGGCCGAAGCCAATGTGGTCCATAGTGCGGCGTCGCTTCCAGGCTCCTTGTGTTGTCAGGACCTTGCCGCACTCGTAGCAGATGTAACCACTGTGTTGTGTAGGCGGTCGGCCGTCAAAGTTGGGCGTGGTAAGTCCGAAGTCTTGCGCGAGCCGATGTAGTTGTCGCTGCCAGAGCTGGCGTCGGTAAACATCGCGCTGCCAGGACCTGTACCTAAGCCAAGCACGCGTAACCAAGGCTTGTGCGGAGTGCTCGTGTACAAAATCCCTGATATCGCTGCCCAGGTCCTCGTCGTCCAGCAGGAATCGTTTGATCCAATCCAAGTCCTCGGCGAAAAGTACATTCCAAGCCTTGCTGTCCTCCCAGAGCTCATCGATGAGTCGGTGAAGGAACGGCGTGTCCGCATGTAGCATTCTGATGAAGTACATCAAGCGGCGTCGTCGTAGGGTCATGTGAATCGGGACTGCATCACATAGCAGGTATATCTCGTCGTCCAAGGTGTGCGCGTGACCCGCCCCTTGCCGCTGTAGTCGTGCCGCAGCTCGGAGACTCGCCATATGTCGGCTCTGCAGCATCTGCTTCTGTTGTACTGCTAATGGCCCCCATATTTCGCAGTCGTATGTCAGCTTGCTCTGCGCTAGGGCCGTGAGGTACTGCATCTTGGCTTTGAGGTCGATGTGCGGTAGTCGGTAGATGGATTTCTTCAGGGGGCCCTCCGCAGATCTGTGATCGATGATGCGTCTTATTAGGTTTGGCCCTTCGCTGCCGTCGCTTGCTACTACATTGCCCAATGTGAGTCCCTGGGTCGTAACTTCAGCTGTGGTAGCGTCGATGCTGTTCAGCGGCTGGCCGTCCTCGTTGTGCAGCGTGACAGGGTTAGTCTGGAAGATCTTCGCCCTGATGTGCTGTTTGGCGTGTCCGTCGATCTGCAGCAGGGCTTTGGTCTTCTTGGGGTGCAGCGCATGCCCGAAGATCTTGAGTCTCCTCGCAATGATGGGCAATATATCAAAGATGCTGCTCACGATTGTTGTGTTGTCCCTGAGTACGCACAGGAAGGTCGCATCATCCATGAAGGATACTTCTGGCAGGGCCCCTTCGTGGTCTCGCAGGTGTCCTGCGGTGGTAATGGCTTGCTCTCCCACAGGCGGTAACTGCAATGAGTAGCCTTTCGCATGCAACTCCTGCTCCAACGGGCCCCGGGCGTGCGCAAAGCTGATATTGAAGATGAGGTCGGCCAGGCCGTTGCCTGGGCGTGTGCCTTTGCGGCTCTCTGCACATAGTTCGTCTCCGCGTACCTGGAAGAAGGTCGTGTCGTGTGCCTCTTCCAGCTGGAATCGGAGGTTCTCGTCGACATCGTTGAGCGCTAAGTGGCCTGGGGCTGCAATCAGGTGCTGGATGGCAGGCATGAGCCATTCTGGTGGGTCACAGCCTGCCATACCCTGATGAAGCCACGGCTTGTCACCCCCCCCTCCCCAGGACGAACTCGCGGATGACGGAGTAGAAGGCCTGCCGGAGGTCTAGCAGGATGCCGACGGCGCTGAGGCGCATGCGCTTGCATATCCCGAAGAACGCTTTGATGGAGCGGGTGGAGTACGCGCCAGACTTCTGGATTCCGCCATGCTGGGTGACTCGTAGTAAACAGCTGCAGACCCTCAGCGTCGTTGAGCGAAGCCACTTGTGGTAGTGCTTGGCCACTGTGTTGTTGAGCAGGATCGACCTGTAGTACTCCAGTAGAGACCTCGTGCCGCTGCCCTTGTAGAGCTGCACTGCAATGCCTGCCTTGAACTGGATTGGTTCGCGGCCACGCATGATCGTCTTCAGAATGACAGGATACCAGTGGCGGGCCGTCTCCTCGGGCGCGAGTTTGAAGATGTCATCGAGGTTGCTGTCAGGTCCTCCTGCCCGACCCTTCATGCCGTCCGCGAAGCTCTCCACCAGGTCATTGAGTGTCATGAGCATGTGCTGCGAGACCTCGTCGGGCGGTGACCTGCCAATGTGGCTGCTGTTGTAGCGGTCCGTGAGGTCATATTTGTCCCTGGTCTCTGCTGACTCGATATTGGCAATGTGCTGGAGCGTGGCACGGCTGATCTCGCTCTGGCTGCCCATGGTGGTGCCATCGGGGTACTGCATGGTAGGTAGCGCGCTATCGTACTTTGGCTTGCGGCCACCGTGAATCAGGATCTTTTTGGTCAACTGCCACTCGGTCCTGGCATCTCGTGCTGTTCTACTGTCTGCCAGTTTGGTACCAAGGTCCTTGAACTACTGGTTGTGGTCGGTGCTGAGCTCGCGTCTGAATGTGTCCTTCGTGTAGGCAATGAAGGACCTTGCGGCGTCGTGCGCAATGCCGAGGCAGCCAGTTGTGCGACTGAGCTGGCAGGCTTCTGCTAGAGCTGCGACGGAATTGAACCAGCTGTCCTCCGCGTGGGCGTAGATCAAGGCCTCGTGGCAGAGCTTCTTGCGGAATACTTCTAGTAGTGCTGGGTCACCATTGTTCGTGCAGGTCCGCGTGGAGCTCCCCGCGTATCTGCGTAACCGCAATAGTCGCATGCTGGCCTCTGAGATTGTGGCATTGCAGGGTGTGAGCGGGTCCCGTCCGAAGTGCTGCTTCGTCTTGTCGGCAATGAGACCTCCCGTCTCGCGGTAATGCTCGTTGACGTCTGCCTTCAATGGTGGTAACCTGATGCTGTTCAGGTCCTGCTTGAAGGCGGTGATGCACTCGGGATTCTTGAGCTTATTTGTGTCCAGCTGCGTGGCGCCCTTCAGATCGCGGTGGCGACCGATAATGTCACCCACGACTTCTACAAACACTGGCAGGTGGTCCGTGGTCGAGCCGATGCCGGTCTGGGCGCCACTGTTACTCCGCTTGCTGTGCTCGTTCCTCTTCTTGGGCCCATGTTTTTGGAAGTCCTTCAGCACTGTGCAAGATGCCACGCACTTGAATAGGCAGGGAGCCATGGCGACGTAGTCTATGCGGTTGGAGACCCCATCCTTGTGGCAGTTGTAGTCCTCGTTGTCCCCGTAGTATGTGTTGACTACGTGCAGGTGACCGTTAGCGACCGTCTCGTGGAGTTCGTGGCCGTTCTTGTCGGCCAGCTGATTAGGACCCTTCTGGCCCAGCCACTGCGAATCCTCCCCATCCTTGTGTCCTAGCTTGGCGTTCGCGTCGATGAGCAAGATCTCTGGCTTCCACGTGTCGCCCAACTCTCTGAAGTGTTCCCACTACCCACTGATATCCTTGGCCTTCTGGCACGGGGCGTGGGCAACGGCGATGACGTGGTGGAACAGGGGGGCATGTACGCGTACAAAGAGCATCCTGGCCGAGGAGTGCAATCTTGCGAGCTGGGACTGCTTGAAGTACAGGTCCTTCCCTTTGAGCTGTCCGTACGGGATCTCGACGTTGAGGAGAAGTGCGCAGCCGCAGTTGCCATCCCGCGCGTCGCTCTGGATGTTGATGAATCCCTGTCCCGTCCATATGGCCCCCTTGCAGCGCGTCTCCTGCAGCCCTGCGACGTGCACCTTCAGGTCCAGGAGCTGGGCTCTGACCAGAGCTCCTTTGCTGGATATGTCCAGGTGCAGTTCTGTGGAGGTAAAGTCGCCTACCATGGACTTGGCGTTGTACTGCACGATGTTGAGCTTCAGTATGCCCTTGTTGTAGCTGTCCACGGTGAGGTCGGGCATGTGGTCTGCGTCCGCCGTCTGTGGTGCGGCATGCTCCTCGAGCTGTCCGTGCGTCCAGGTTGGGTACGCATGCAAGTCCCTGCATGCTGGGTTGTCCATCCAAGCCCATTCCAGCGTGTTGTTGTACCGTACGATGATAACTAGTTCTTCGGCTGGCGGTGGTGGTGCCGGTTGGAGTGCTGCATATTTTGACAAAATATATGCTGCTTCGTTCCAGGGTGCGTCTCGATGAGCATGTGTTGTATGTTCGAAGCTGATGGCCTTGGTGAGTTGAAGCTGCTGGAAAAGTATTCGCGTGAACCTAGCGAGTGGGCGGTTCCTACTCGATCGAATCCTCGATGCTCCAGCTGCTGCGCCCAAGGCTGCGGTGTTGTCCCCGCCATAACGATCTCATGCGAGTCGTCCTCCTGGATACAAGCGATACCAGCCCAGAGCAAAGCCCCCAGTTCGGGGCTAGTACTGGATGTAATATTGTTGGCCATTTCCTCGCTGACTGACAGGGCCTGTTTGGAGTACATGTGTCTGTAATAGGCGATGCCCTGGTCGTCTTCCCTCAAGTGGACCACCGCCCATGCTGATGTGCCTGGCGCCTTGGCGTGGTAAGGAGCGTCGGTGAAGTAGTAGTGCCGCTTCGCAGAGGTCGAGGGTCTCGGAGGCGCGAGTTGCCTCACCGCCAGCCTTGTGTGCTCGTGCAGGTCATGGTCCTCGAGGTCGTGGTGCCATGTCAGCTTCTGGACATGTTGTTGGAACTGCCGCGGCAGAGACTGTGGTGTTCCAATATTGGCATATCGTCGCTGAATGCTGGTGGTGCTGCTGCGCTGATCGGTGTCATGCGTTCGTCTATGCGTTGCTGGTCTGGTTCTTCTTTGACGTCGCCTCCTGCGCTCGCATCGCAGGTAGTCGTCGCTATGGTCGCTGACGTCGTTGATGCAGTGGTTGTCATGCGTTCTATCGGCAGTTGTGCTTCGCTTAGGTGGGATGCGGAAGGGGTGCATTGCTGTGGTTGTTCGACAGCGTGGTGTGGGGGTGGAAAGGTATTGCCGTCCAGTCGGGTAACGGTGGGTGCCGCGGTAACACTTAAAGGGGAGCAACGCTCGTCGAGGTTGTACGTCTTGCTGGCACCGCTGGTGTTGCCTGGGCTTCGTAGCGCAAGCTGGCGGCGGCTGCGCGGGCTCCACGTGGGCGGCTGGGCTGCAGAGTGCCGTGTCCGCCCGCGGCGCTCTCCTCCCCCGAGGTATCGGTGGTGTTTGACAGCTCACCTCATCGAAGTTCAAATTGTCCGACCCAGCCCGCACGGCCTGGCAGAACAGGGGCTCGTGTGATTGGGCATGGAGCATGCTGTCACGTAGACGGTGAGGTTTGCTGTCAGGGGCGTCTGCACAGTCTGTGGCGCTCGCGCTGTGATGCGGGCCCGTTGCTACCTCAGGGAGCGTTTGCCTGCGCATAGCTATACGCGGTGGGCTGTGTGGGGTGGTCGTGGCTGGAGTCGATGGTGGTGCCAGCTCAGCTTGGTGGTGCTCGCTGGACCTGGTTGGACACCCCAACACGACATCGCTGGCACGAGAGCAAGGTATCGACCACCCTCCCGTCGGAGGCATGCCCTCGCGCCTTCGCACCTGCAAGGGGGAATCAACCCGCAGCTGCTCGGGGAGAGCAAGTCCGCCCGTCGGCGGCCTTGCAGTGCGAGGCGACCCCGCGCTGGCGCGCCAACGTAGGCAGGTCCTGGTCGGTATGTTGATCTGCTCAAGCTTGGCTACGTTGTGGGGTTGCTCTGGTGGGGGGGGGCCGAGGCGTTGGTCTCCAAGTAGTGCGCGTAGCCGTACCGCTGCCGCTGTGATCCAGCCTCGGGCACCCCAGAATGTCATTCGTAGCCTTGGATGTAGTCGGAGCAGCTGGTGGGTGGCCAGTGTTGTTGTTCGGAACGTTGGGCTGGTGGGTGTGTGCGTCGCGGTTGTGCTCCGCTCGATGTGCTGATTCGTAGGGCTGGGTGCGATCTGGCAATGCTTCGTCGTCGCTGCTGATGGTGTCGGCAAGTGCGTCGAAGGAATTGTTCGTCGAGGTCACGTCGCGCCCTGAAGAAATCTCCATCCTGAGTAGCCGTCTGCGTAACCTTCGGCGCTTCGCCACTCTCCTGGCTGCTGCTACCGCCGTGGCGTCGTTGGGATGCGGTACTGTTGGTATCGTGCTGTTGCTTTCGCTGTCGAGGTACGTGTCTTGGTGCTGCTCAAGCTCGTCGGCGCGGATTGGCCCGTGCTGGAGTTGTCGCTCGCACTCTGTAGGGTGATGAGGTGCGGGGGGAAACCGTTCGCTGTTTTGTGATGCCGTTGTATGTGCATTGAATTTGGCTGTCACGGGTGGACTAGCCAGCCCCCTTGGGGTCTTTCTGCTTGTCTTGCAGTCCTCCTGCGAGCCAAAATGGCTGGTGACGGGAGGTTGGCGCGTGGGCCAGGCTCCGTCGACTGCAAGTGCGGGATGCCCCCAGGATGCCGGGCGCTGGGAGACCTCCAGTTGAGATGACTCTGGTAGTCTCGACCTTCTGCCTGGGCCCGCCTTCGCGCGGCTGTGCAGCCAGGGTTGCGGCGCCGCATGGGCCGCCGCAGCTCCCGCGGAGTGGAATGTCGGTCCTGGCGTGGCCAAGGGGCGTCGCCTTGGTCCATGCTGCTGGCACTGCGGCTGGCTGCCCGAGTAGCTCTCCCACTCTTGCTGCAACTCGCCCAGTCGCGGTGCTGGTTGTCAGCATGAGCCCTGGTGGCAAAGGGGGTCGCGGCCTGAGGGAGTCGCTCAGGTCCGCGCTTGGAGCGGTCATGCTTGAAGTCGCCGTCCTGTGGGCGGTCCCCACCCTTGCCCACAGTTGCGGCGTCTAGGGAGCTGGTAGTGCAGATGGTACGTCTGCTGCGCCTTTTGGGTCGAGGCTCCCTAGTGGGGCGCTGGTGGTCTGAAGCGGATGCGGCATCCCCAAGGCTCGCATCGGCTTGGGCGAAACTATGTAGCGTGATGGAAGCTAGGTGCGATTGCGCGCGGGCGGCCAGGGGCCGTGGGTGGGGGTGGCTGGGCGTAGGCTCGTCACCGCACGGGTCTCTGAGTCTGGGCCCCATATCCACATGGTCTTCTGGTGTGGCTGGCTGGACGCAGGTCTGGGCCAGTTGCCCCCCAGCCTGCGTACTCCCTCGCAGTTTTTTGACGATCGACCCCCGTCGAGGTCGCTTTCGCCGCTCTCGATGAAGGATGCCACCCTGTCACCTGGGTCCGCGAAGCCATCGTCCGCGTCGCAGATCCTGACCTTCCTAGGCTGGCTCCTCGCCCTCCTGGGCTCTCTTGGCTGCTTCAGGTTGCCTCTGCAAGGTGGTGCTGAGCTCGTCCTCTCTGGTGTGCCCATGTGGAAGCGCGGAGGTGGCAGCCGTGGCTCGTGTGGCACGGTGGGCGTGATGTCCTCAATCGGCAGTCGTGGATGGGGTGCTAAGGCAGGCCTCCTCGTCGCGGCTGAGGTCGATGAACAAGGTCGTCATGGGGGTTTTGGCTGGCTGTGGTCGTTGTTGTGGGCTCTTGTTTGGCGTGAGAGGCGTGACGGGTGGGAAAATGGTGGGCCTTGGCGTGGGCTGTTCTGTCGGGATGGGTGAGTCGGCTGGGAGCGTTGGTGAGGGTGAGGCGAGGTCTGTCGGGGCTTCGTCCTCCTTCTCCTCGCGCAGGTCTTGGCCCATCTTCGGCTCTTCTTCCTGCAAGCCAGCGTCGTCGGATTCGCCAATTGGGATACAGTCACTGTTCGCCCGTACGTGGAGCAGCCCCTCTTCCCTGGGCTCCTCGGTAGCGGCCCTTTCTCTTTCTCCCAGCCCCAGGTTGGCCAGGTGGAGAAATGGGTCGATGCTGGCGTGCTCCTCGATGGGCGGGCGCTGCTGAGGTGGTGGCGGTGGTAGCGGAAGCTCTTCAGCGGGTGGCCTCGGCACGAAGCTCAGGTCTTGAAAGCTGAGGTCGCCGAACGGTGAGAGGGTCGGCTCCTCTGGCGCTGGCATCGACGATGTATGAGACCTCTCTCCAAATCCCACCTCGGCCAGCTCCTCGAGGCACGGCGGTAGTTCGGGATGTGGGAGCTCGTACTGGCTAGGTAGAAGCCGGAGTAGGTCTGCCTCCAGCTGCTCCCTCTGGTACTTGCCCTCCTGCTCCGCCATGCCTTGGTCACGCTCAATCGTGACTGGGTATTCTATGAGGTCGTCCGTCATATCGAATAGCAGGTCCTCGTCCACTTGTCCTCCTGCTCCCCAGGCGTCCCGTAGAGCGTTCTGGAGTCCTGCCGTCTGCCGATCATGCACGCGTTGGAGATCTTGTAGTTGCTGCTGCCTCTGTATGTCGCTCATGTGCTGGTTGTGGGCGTAGTGCTGCACCGCGGCCTGCATCTCCTGCTGGTGCTCGTGCTGCAGAGTGCTGTGGTACTGCTGAGACGCGTGGTTCTCCAACTCCTGCTGGTGCTGTAATGCCTGGAGCTCGCTCGTGGCTGCTGCTTGGCGCTGCAGTGCCACTTCCTCCATCCTTTGAGCTTTGTCCACAGCCTCCTGGTGCTCCCCGACGCGCTCCAAGTACTTTTCCTGCTCGTGCTGCATCTCGTACGCCTTCGCCTGGATGGCCGAGTGCTCCAGGTTCAGGACGACCCGCATCGCTTCGCGCCTGTTGGCCTCTTCCTGGTGCTCGTAGGCCATCTGCTGGTAGGTCACTGCGATCTGCAAGTCCTCCTCCTTGTAAGCGCTGCGCCGGGCGCATCGCTCCTGGCATTCCGCCCCCGCCATCTCCTGCGTCGCCTGTTCATTGTGCCCCTGCGCCATCTTGCACCACTGGGCCTCCTGAGCCGCCATCCGTCTCACAGCCTGCTCCTCCTGCCTGGCCTTCTCGACCTGCTGCGTGTAGATGGCTGCTCTTCTCTGGTCTTCCTTGTGCATCTCCTCGCGTAGTATCTTCTTTTCCAACTCGAGGTGCTTTTGCAAGTCCACGAGCATCCCTTTGGCCCTCTCCTCCTGTGTCCTCTGGCTGCCTCTCTGCGCATCGTATGTTTTCGCTTCCTCCTCCTCCAGCTTGGAGTTGTGGTGTCTCTTGAGCGCGTTGACCTCCCATGTGTGCCACTCCTGCTGCTTGGCCAGTTGCGCTTCAGTCGTGCGGATCATCTTTTGCGCCATGGTCTGCTCGCAGGCCTTCAGCTCGCTTTTGTGCTTAAGCTCTGCCTGTGCCAACAAGCCACTTTGCTGCTGTTCCTCTCTCTGCTGCAAGTCGAGCCTCTCGGTCAATTTCCTGATGGCGTCTTTGATCTCGTCTGGTGCTGCTGGGGCTGGTCGTGCAGTTGTTGCTGCTCCCGAGGAGGCGCTCGCTGCTCTGCCTGGCTGTGCTGTGGCTGGTGCCGCAGGTGCTGCAGCTGGGTCGCGCCCCCCCCCCCCTCGCTGTCGGGTGCGGCGCGCGTCCTCTGGCGGGGTCCTCGCCCCCCTCCTCCTCTGACGATTCCTCCTTCACACCCGCTGACTTTGCCATCTGATCTCTAGTTTCCCTCAGCAGGGTCGTGTAGACCCTGATGGTTCTGGCGGCCGTCGCCTCCTGGTCGACCATCCTGCTGAGCCGCTTCTCCATCTCGGCGTGCTCCTCCTCCAGCTTTTCCCGCGTAGCCCTGAGCTGCTTCACGCGCTCTTTGTGGGGCAAGACGAAGGAGATGATCGTCGCGGCGATCGCCGCTTCCTGCTCGAGGCTTGACGCGCACAATCCCGCTAGACTAGCGCCAGCAATGTTCTCGGCGAGGCGGCCCAGCCTGTGGCACTTCGTCTTGTACCACACGTACCGCATTTCCTCGTCGCCAGGCGGCGCGGACCAGCTCTCATGCTCCATCGCCACGGCGAAGGAGACTGGCGCGATGCTGTCCAGGACTGCCTTCTGCTGCGGGCTGCACTGGAAGCTGCCAATGCGGGTTGCGGCTGGAGCGTCGTGCTGGCCCCTCCTTCTGCGCCTGCTGCTCCCCCTTCTGGCAGAGGCGCTCCTCCATGGTGCACTGTGCTTCCAGTGCTGGACGCTGTCGCTTCGCTGCTGGTGCTGTGGGCGCTTTTGCTGGTGCTGGTGGTGGGCTGGCTGTTGGTGGTGCTTGTGGGGCTGAGGCGGCTGCTGATGCTGCTGCTGGCTGTGCTGCCGCCTCTGCGCGTTGCGCTGCTGGCATCCGTTGCGCCGGCGTTGGTGATGCTGGCCATCCCCACGGGCCCACTCCCAGGGTCGCCCTCCGATGGCTCCGTAGTCTCCAGTCCAGTCTCTGGCACTGCTGCTGCGCCTGCGCTGGCGCTGCTGCTGCGCCTTCGTCGTCATCTCCACGTCCGTGCGGTGCCCCTCGGTGCGCTGCTGGTTGCGCTGGGGCTGCTGCGCCGAGTGGTGCTCCTCCAAGAGCTGCCTGGCCGCCGCAAGCCTGAGGAGAACGCGCGCGTTCCCCCTCTTGTCCCGCCAGCGGCGGTGCCAGGCAGGCCCTGGCTCGGCCCTCCAGCCGCGCGGCGCGCTGCCCGTGGCTGCCGCTGCCGCGGCCGCCAGCGCCGCTGCCCGCGGCGGGGGAGCTGGGAGGCGCCGAAGGCCCCCCCGCCGCGAGGCATGGCGCGCGCGGCGCGCTTCAGTCCTGCCTCGCGGGCTGGCCGATGCGATCAAGCGCCCTGCCACCGCGATCGATCGGGCGGCAGGCGCGACCGAACCCCGACCGATCTGTCGGGATCCGCTAGCCCGCGCGAGGCTAAATTGGCTTCCTCCTCCTCCTCCTCCTCCCCCTCCTTCTCCTCCTTCTCCTCCTCCTCCCGCCATCCCCATTCTCCTCCTCCCACCCCTCCTCTTCCTTCTACTGTTGCGTCCTTGACACCTAGTCTCCTTGTCGCCAGGGCTGGCACTGGCTTGCGCCGCCCTCGTCGCCGCTTCTGGGCCTCGTTTTGTCTTGTCCTCGCCGCCGCGGCTGCGGCCTAAAATTGCTGAGAAATGTTCTCAGCAACTTTCAACGTTGTGGCGCTTTTCGTCGCCACGGCTGGATCACGGTTGCTGGCCCGTCCCCCCCGCTAAGTTGGCATGTACCAGGGCGTGTCTTCGCGGATGGCGGTCGAGGGGGACATCCCTGGGTGGACGACAGAGTAGTAGCACCGATACTGCCAGCCCCCTCCCCCCTGACCTAATGCTGCGACGCTTTCGGATTCAGACCAACATTTCGAGGCGAATCCGGCCGCGGCAGCGAGGGGCTCCAAGAAGGCCTCAGAAGGCTAGAACGGCGGCGGCGCTGCGGCATCGGCACCCTTCCCTTCCTGGATGAAGTACGCGGTGAGGAATCTAGGGGGCGGCTTTCGAAAACGCTTCAGAGAGATGAACTGCTGTCGCTGAGTCATGGGCGCTTGCCTGCAAGCGCCCAAGAGGAGGATGGGAGGAAGAGGGCAAGGGCGACAACTCACATTCACGTGGGCCAACGTTTCTCAAAGGATGCCGAGGAACGGAGGTGGGGGACGAGAGGCAGGAAGATAGGCAACAAGATGTTTGGTCGGAAACAATCGAGCCCAGACGTCAATATACCTACTCGGGTCAATCATTGAGGCCGGCCTGGAGCGCGGCATGCGCGCATTGCTGTCCGCAGCCGTTCCGGCGCAAGCCTTACTTTCGAAATGTTGTTTCGATGCGCCCCCCGCGCTGCGCACGGCGCGCCCGTGGGAAGACGACGCTCCAGCAGACCATCCATTGGCTTGTGAGGTTTACGACTGCGATGTTAAGAGTGATGCGTTTGCTCCCTTGCAGGACCGCGAGGCAGCTGCAGCTCAATTCATAGACATATTAGTAGACATGTATATATGTTCTTCGCTGTCTGCCAAAACGTTTCGTCTACTCTGCTTTTGGGCCCCCCAAGCAGGCGCGCCTGGCCTCGTCAGCAGAAATGGGCTGCAGCCGCAAAAGAGCACGGGGAACTATCAAAAGCATTGGGACGCCGCGTTTGGGTTTAGAGGACACCACGATTGGGAATACAAGCTGACAGTGCCAGCATATCCCACGGACCGCGTCAGCAGGGGCGAAATCGAAGTGTCACTTAAATTGCCGCACACGCTGCTAGAAGATGAACTTGCCGACGATCCGTATTTGTTCGAACAACTGGAAGAACAAATTTCTTGCCGCCGCGTTACCATGAACATCCCGTTGTGGAGAGCAGCGATTGTCCCATTTTCCCTATCGCTCTTTACATGGACGCCGTGCCCTACAGTTTTGTGAACTCTGCCGCGGGCACCTGGTTGGTCAACCAGATTAGTTAAACCAGTGGGTTAATTGGAGCAGTGAGGAAAAATAGCGCGTCAATGAGGGTGTCGAGGGAGGTGTGCATGGTGGCCAATTCTCCGAACGATCAAATACAGCTTGGAATGCCCTGGGCGAGGCGCCCATCCCACGCTGCGGCACGACGGCACCGCTTTCAGCCAGAAGATGCAGCCATCACAGAGCGCAGCGACAAACCATTGAAAGCAAAAGCTGCCTTACTCTACCTGAAAGGCGATTGGGTGAAGTTTGCGAACGCTTCGGTTTTCCAGGCCATTCATCTGGCACAAGGCCGTGATTCTGCTGCGCTGCCAGCAGTGCAGATAGGTACTCAATCGAGGGGACCACCTGCGATGATTCGCCGTGGCATTGCAATACAGACATGGATTTCGAGACCGCCGCCGACAACTGCGAGCTGAAAGTTCAGCTCACGGTTGAGCTGCACAGTAAGATTTCACGGCTGTTCATTTATGACAAACGCAAAGCAGGGTCTCATGGGAGAGCCTCGCGGGATGACGCGCCTGAATCCCACCCCCCCTCTCAAAGCAGGAGACAAGCTTGAACCTTACCCGTCCTGCCCCGACGTCGGAAAAGATGAATCGCTAGCAGCGTTTCCGTGTCGGGTCGTCTTCTGGCGGTGTTCCAGGGAATCTCCATGTATGTTTCGGTGTCCATTGTGGAGCCCTGCATTCGGGATAACGCCAATGAGGTGCGTCGCAGTCGACGTGTTACATTCACTATATTTGGGTCCGATGCCTGAGTGGTCTTCAATGGCAACGTGGAAGCTCTTCGACGGCAACGTGCACGGGGGGCGGCACGAGTGCGCTGAGGAGTATCGCATCGCAGCTGTTGCTCTCGTGAAATCTGATATTTTCAACGGGCACGGGGAACAAGAGAGACGTGATCAAACCGTGCGTTTCACCAGGCTGTCGAATATTACGCCTAAGATGGTTGGGACCAGCGCTGCACCCGCCCTTAAAAACAAGACAATGGAAACATATGGCGCGTTTCTTCTGCACGTGGTAGAGAAGGTTCAACAATTCCAGAACGAGGTTGGGCCCCAGGGGGCTGCGGTGCTGGAGTCGGGAAAGTTGCTCCGTGAATTCACATTGTTAATTAAACATTATGGGCCGAACGTTTCCAAGGACCTGCAGCGTAACTTACTGTATAGTTGGAAAAGGGAAGTCAAACTTGCGCTCGTGTTGTCGTTGGAAACGCCTAAGACGCAAGCGGTGTTCCATTGTAGTTGGAAGAGTGTACTTTTGGGCAACCCAGTATCGCATCAGACGATCCAGGATGAAAGCTTGAATAAGACGCTCCAAAAAAGTCCTGCGGCTGTGCCGCCAGTGTAGGTTCGAGCCGATGGCGCTGGTTAAATTGAACGAATCACTCAAGAGGCAAGCCACAAAGATGAGAGTTAGATAGCGCAACTGATCGTCATTGACAGAATTTGGCCGCTGCACCGCTGTTGCACTGCGCCAGCGCCGCGACATCATAAAGTGAGTTGAGCGCCACCCTTCCACCCATCACGCGGGCGCGCCACTGTCGGCGGCCGAGGGCGAGAAGGAGGGAGAGGGGGGAGGGAGATGGAAGGAGGGCCGAGAGAGGAGGAGTAGGAGGAGGGGGACGAGCAGCTGGAGGAGGAGGAGGAAAGGGGGGAGGAGGAGGAGGAAGAGGAGGAGGAGGAGGAGGAGGAAGGAGGAAGGAGGAGGAAAGGCTGACGCCGCTGCGTATGAAGAGCCAGTAGCTGGGCGAGCTATCAATATCATCATCGCCCTTTTCGCGGTTACCCCGCGCCCGTTCCCCCCGTCTGCTATTCGCGTGTATCAAGGGCCGTTACTTCGTTGAACCATCGGTTACACAGATCCTCATCGCCCTCCTCCTCCTCCGCCCTCTCCCGTTCCTCTCACTCCTCTCCCTCCTTCTCCCCCTCTACGGGGGATGCGGGCGAAATCGTTCTGGGCAGACAGGCGAGACACACACGCCCGTTGAGGATGCCAGCGCGTCGCCTGTCGCATCACCGCGGCCTGCCGACGGCCGTGCCGACGCATCGGTTTCCGCTGCGCGGGGTCCGAGAGACGCGCCAGGGCCGAGAAGGAAGAGGGGGGGGGAGGGCGAGGAGGAGGGGGAGGAGGAGGACGAGGAGGAGGAGGAGAAAGAGGAGGAGAAGGAAAGAAGAAGAGGAGGAGCAGCAGCAGGAGGAGAAGCAGGAGGACGAGGAGGAGGAAGAGGAGGAGGGGGTGGAAGGGCACGAGGACGAAGAGGAGGAGGAGGAGGTTCCCTCCTCCGCCTCCTCCTTCTCCTTCGCGCCCCCCCCTCAACCCCGTAGTTTTCCTTATACTCCTGTTCCTGCTTCTCTTTCCCCTCCTCCCTCCTCATCCCCCTCCTCCTCCCCCCCCACCCTCCTTCTCCCCCTTGCTCCTATTCTTCCTCCTCCCCCTCCCCCCCCCCCCCTCTCCCCCCCACCCCCCCCTCGTCCTCCTTCCCAGGTTCCCTGTCCGATGTCTCCTCCTTTTCCCCCGTCGCCATCGTCGTTTATCTTTCTCCACGTCTCCCCCCTGCTCCTCAGCCTCCTGCTTGTATGATTCGCCGTGCTACAAATCGCGGAGTGGCCTCTATACCGCGAGACCCAGACAAGTTGCCATGATCCACGGGATGCCCGAGCTACCGATCAGCTCCACGTGCGTATAGGCAAGTCTTCCCGATCATTGTTGCTGACGTCACCTACTCCCCCCCGCTCTGAAAAGGACCCAAGGGTGCACCGTTCAGACGCAATGCAGAAACGACCAGTCGTTTGCAGAAGTGTTGCTGCCAACCGCTGTTTGCATGGATATCGCCACGATCTGCATTCATTTGCGTCAAACGTAGCATGACCCAACACGACAAGATCTGATAGATCTTGGAGCTCGATACCTAAGAAATCTAAATTTGATTCTAAGATCTGGATACCCTCGGGGTCGCCCTCTCGGAGACCACGCAGCAGGCGCCGCAGCGCGACCAGCCCAACATCTGCAACCTCGCCAGCTTCTAGGGCATCGCGAAGCGCTCACAGCTCTGGGAGGAGAGGTACCAGAAGCGGATCCGCGCCTCCACCGAGGGCCCCACGGCGGCGGGCCTCACGGCCGAGCGGCGCATCTGCCCGGGTGGCGGGCGCGCCAAGAGACATGGGCGGCGGTGATCAGGGAGCGCCGCAGGGGGTGGGGGGAGCGCGCGCTAGCTGCCGCGGCCGATCGCACAATGGCTGCCCACCCCAAGAAGCACCAAAGGATAAGAACAAGGACGGCAAGAGCGGCACCCTGGGCAGCGGCTGTCTCGGCCACGGGCGATCACCCCTCTCGCCGAGCTACCCTTCAGCGAGCCTGGAAAGCCCCCGCCCGGACTGGGCGCCGGCGGTAAACCGTCAACCTTCGTTACCGCCGGGGGACTCGTAGAGCTTCCTGACAACTACGAGCTCTGTAGCTCTCCTACAGCCCGAGTTACGTGCGTAAATCGACAGCACCTCTCAAGATGACTCGAACAATACGAATAGTTTGGCAAACCTAGCTCGAGTATCAGACCGAGTTCAGACCTCTGCATGTGACAGGCGGACGCGTCTGATGTCTCTGGATCGATCCTGTGATTACCAGCCCTGCAGCGCCCTTACAGCCCGAGTTAAGTGCAGGAAACCGACAGCACCTCTCAGGATGACTCGAACAATACGAATAGTTTCGCGGACCTAGTTAGCCAGCAGACAGAGTTCGGATCGATTCGACAGGCAGACGCACCTGATGTCTCCGAATCGAGTCCAGTGATTACCAGCCACGCAGCCCCCCACAGCCCGAGTTGAGTGAGAACGACAGCATCTCTCAAGATGATTCGAACAATACGAATAGTTTCGCGATTCTAGATCGGGCAGCAGACCGAGTTCAGAGCTCTGCATTCAACAGACACACACGACTGATGATTCTGAATCATATTCTGTACGCATCAGCTCTGTAGCTGTCCTGTAGCTCGAGTGAAGTACAGAAAATCGAGAGCGCCTGTCAAGATGGCTCGAATAGTACGAATAGGTTTTCGGACCTAGCTCGGCTAGCAGACCGAGTTCAGACCTCTGGATTCAACAGGCGAACGCGCCTGATCATTCTGAATCGATTAGCTGTGCTTACCAGCTCTGTAGCTGTCCTGAAATTCGATTTATCTTGAGAAAACCGACAGCGCGTGACAAGATGATCCGAAACGGCCGATCCCGCCGCAGTGTTTTTTGGCAGTAAAAGATACCCGATCGAGCTGAGATCAAGATGGCAAGCGGGAATAAGATCGAATATCACGGGAAAAAATACTAGAGCTCAAACGAATGGTTGAATTTCGAGAACAAAATTTTCAACCGACCAAAAGTCATCAAAATGTCCGTCGAGATTTTTCTTGCCAACTAGCTCTCCAGCGCCCCGGAATTACTCTTAAGCTTCCAGCAATAACTTGCTAAGGGAAGCTCTACGAGTTACCTCGCTTGTATATCTGGGGAGGTACCCGAGCGCCGGCGCCGCCACCACGCCGTCGGGTCTCGCGGCCGACCCCGGGGACATGCCGCCACTTCCGGAGGCGCCGCCGCTTGATTGCGGCGCCGATGACCACCGCGCCCAGGCTCCGTTTCTGGAGGGCCTGCAGACCCTCAAAGGGGGGCGCGGCGGCGCTCGGCGCGCCAGACCTACGTCTGGCACCCACGAAGGCGCGCTGAAAAAGGCTTCGCAGCTGCTTCGACGCCGCGCCCGGCTGCCCGTCGGACCCGACCGCCGATTCGGCACCCCGGCCATCATCGGCCCCAATCCTGGCTGCGCCTTCGACGAAGTCGCCAGCGGGAAGCGCGCCAACTGTCAGCGCGGGAAGGCCACTCTCTCGCACGCGGCCTCGGGGGCGGTCAACCCAGCAGACGCGCTGCCACTCCGGGCCGTCTCGCTGCTGACGGGCGAGACCGGGGGCCGCGCCGGCGAGGGGCCCCACCGCATCTCATTCCGGTTCGAATGCACGTGGCCTTTGACCGGAAGCTCGCACGCGGCCCCGCTGCCCATGGAAATGTCGGGCCGACCTGCTCGAGAGCGACATGCTCGAGGCCAGCATCGCTTCCTCACGGGCAGCGCCCTCTCTGGCCCATAAGAACGACCACGCCCCCAAGCTGGTCTTTCACGCGCGGGGCTGCAACGCCGTGTTCTCGGACCCCGAGCGCGCCCCATCGGCGGCAGCGCAGTCGCAGGGCTCGGTGGAGACGCCGGATTGCGAGCGCCCCTTCCCAGAGGTCCTCAGGATCCACTTTCTGGATCCAAGAACACTTTCGCTGTTTTTCATGCACTTCCGGATCCACCTTAAAAAGTGGATCCACGGATCCACGGTTTAACGTCATTGTGCTGCAATGTTTCATGGCTGTTATTTGTATGTACATGCTGTAATATCAAATTCTAATTAGTTTCGTTTGTTCCTACCCAGGTTTAGGCAAGCGCGTCTTCGCGTGACAGCCCAACCGCGAAGGACACGACCGAGTGCCGCCCCCGTGTCGGGGGATTAAAACGGGAGACTCAAACTGTTATATATCACGAGTGCGCGCGCGGTGCGGCTGCGGCTGCGAGGGTGGCTGAACTGGCGCTCAGCCGACCCCTCCAACCGAGGGCCCACCCCATCCGACCTGGTCGCGCGCCCTGCTGTCGACATCGGCACTTCCGCTCGATACTTCCTCATGTTCTACTCAGGATCGGTGCCCTGCACCGTCGTTCTCCCCCTTCCGTCGCCCCCTCCTCCAACGCCCCGCGCGCGGGCCCCCCCCTTTTTGTTCCTGCTCGAGCGCGTGACTCGCATTGGCGCTACTGCGATACCTCGCACACGTCAACCCTCTTGGAAGATCACCAGCGAGATTGACCGCGCGACCGAAATCACACTCGAGCACGACGAAAAGGAGGAGGAGGAGGAGGATAATAAGGATGTCTCCGAGCGCGAGGCGAGGAGAGGACAGGGGAGAGAGGGGGAGAGGGGAAGGGGAGGAGGGGGTGAGGGAACGTCCGCTCGGGCACCGATGTCGATCGCAGGGCGCGCGGTCAGGGGGGGCGATGCCAAACTGCCAACACTCCGAAACATTTAAAAACAAGGGGGTGCAGTGCGCGAGGAAAGCCACGGACCTACATATACGAGTTTGATGGCGACGGAGAGGGACGAAGTGGTAGGGAGGCGGAGAGGGGGGGGTGGCAAACGACAAATTGTTGGAGGCGCGTGAAAGGGGGATGGGCTGGTGGGGATATTGAAGGGGGTCGCGGTCGAAGTCGAACTGGGTGGGCGAGCGAGCGAGGAGTGGGAGAGAAGGGGAGGGAACGAGAAAGAGAGAGAGAGAGAGAGAGAGAGGGGGATAGAGAGAGGGGGGGGGGGATAACGACATATATATATATAGAGAGAGATGGGGTGTGTGTGTGTATGCATTGACGCATGCCTTAACACGATGGGGGAATTGGATATATAGAGTGAGCGATGTGCGAGAATAATTGTTCAACTGCATATATGCACATGCCAAGAGAGTTAGTTGGAGAGATAGAGGGACGGGATGTATATATCCATATATATATGCATAGAGAGAAAGGGAGAGAAAGTACGAGCAAAGAACGAGGGGCGAGAAACTGCTACGTTTCTTCACCGACGCCGCGGCAGGGACAGCACGCCCCGCAGCGTCTGCGCTCGCGCGAGCGCGCGGGAGGCGCGCGAGGGGGGGGGGGGGGGGGCAGCGCGCCCCTCGCCACGCGCAGCTCACGCCGCCTGCTTTGCTTCCTCCTCCTCCTCCTCCTCCTCCTCCTCTGTTTGGCGTCTCGGCCTCACCCTTTCCCTTTCGCCGTCCACGAGCCCGAGTCGCCGTCGCTGTCCCGCCAGCCTGAACGGTGCCACGTGTCGCACCATGACCACTCCGCGGCCTTCTTCATATTTGGCATCTTTTTTTGCGGCCGCTGGCGGACTTGGGGCCTTGCGAGGCGGCGTCCGCACTTGCCTGTGCGCCATGGCTTCGCCTTTGTCGTCGCCCTGGGCCGTCTCCTCGTGCGCTCGCGCGGCCTCCTGGCGCGCTCCGTGCGCTGTGGCCTCCTTCGGCCTCCAGGCGCGCTCCTCCTTGGTGGGCTCATCCTTCGGCCTCCAAGCGCGCTCCTCATTGGCGGGCTCCTCCTTCGGCCTCCAGGCGCGCTCCTCCTTGGCGGGCCCCCCCTTCGGTCTCCAGGCGCGCTCCTCATTGGCGGGCTCCTCCTTCTTCCTCCAGGCGCGATCCTCCTTGGTGGACTCCCCCTTCGGCCTCGTGGCGGCCTCCTCCTTGACGGGCTCCTCCCTGACGCGCTCCTCCTGGGATTGCGCGGCCGCCAGCTCCTGCATCTTGTGCTGCGTCATCTGGAAGCGCGCGGCCCCTGCCACCCCTAGCGGCCGCTTCGTCCTCGGCGCGTGCTCCTGCGGGCGGGCACGGACTGGGGGCGGATGCAATTTCTACGCGAATTCTACGCGTAGAAATTGCGCAGAAATTGCGAAGAAATTGCGTAGACCTTGCGATGGTCGACCACGGGAGTGATTGACGAGTGGAGCGAGAAGCGAGGGGATGGTGACATAGAGCAACCGCGACGAGCACACGATGCGCGCAGTTGGCAATGATGGCGACGACGAAGAGGGGCGATGAGGAGGGCAACGATGGGCGGCTGTGGCAGCAACGATGGCGAGGGGTGCAGTGGAAACAAATGCGTCGGCATGGATCCTGGAGGTCGCACCGCTGCTTGACGCTCGCGCTGTACTCCTTCTCGGCCGCAAGCTGCTTTTGCATGAGGCCTGTGGTCGCGTAGCACAGTGCCTCGATCTCCCCCCTCTTGGCTTTGCAGCTGGCTGTGAACTCGACGTCAGCAGCTGGCATCCACGATACCCGGCCATCGCTCGCCCACCTGCGGAGATCTGGCACAACGAAGGTACGGTCATTGACGTTGACCTTGGCGAAGCGGCGTGCCTGCTCCATCTGGCCTGCAGTGAAATCTTCGGTCGGGTCGTACGCGTGCTGCGCACTCTCCTTTGCAGCCTCTGCCTTCTCTGCCTTTACCTCCTCCGCCTTTACCTCCTCTGACTTTACATCCTCAGTCGTCGACGTCTGCCGAGTCTCGCCCCCCGCCTGGACGCGTCTGATCCAATGATTGGCGACCGCGAGGTTGTGGGCGAATTCCGATGGCTTCAGCCTGGCCGCCGCCTCGGCAACAAGCTCGGCCTCGCTCGCCCGCCTCGTCCGCGGCCTCCTATCATTGCTTTGCGAGCGCGAGAACTCTCGCGACATCGCCCCGCGCGCGGCGCTGCGAAGGGGGCGGCGCACCTGCTCGAGGCCATGGCGGGAGCAACGCAAGCTAAAGGAGGGACGGGAACAATGACGACGACGGCGGCGGCGGCGACGACGCTGAGGATGACGACCACCCGCGGTACATACAGCAGATGCAACCTCCACGCGCATACATTGCGTAGAAACTCAAACCGCCCCCCAACGCTCAGAATGCCACATATCCCCAATCGCCCATGCATGCCGCCCCCTGCGTCACTGCTCGCGCCCCGCCCATTCACCGCACATGCGTTGCCCCGACCCCCTCGCGACCGAAGTCGACGCGCGCGGACAGCAGGTGAGACGCAGAGAGCTGCATGAGAGATATGATGGTTTCCCGCTCCCCCCTTCCTGAGTCAGAGTCGCTACTGACGCCGGGGTCTCCCCCGCGCTCTGGCGCATACATGTGAGCCATGCGCGTCTTGCACACTACGCACATGTAATTAGCAGGCTCACCGCATCGCTTCATCGCCTCACACGCTGCGCACCACCCCCAATACAACGGCCTAAGCTTACGCTTCAGACGAGGGCAACCGACTCCAGACACCACGCCCGACCAGGCACGGTGAGGCGATAACGCCACTGCAGCGCACGACAGTGGCGACATGGAAGTTGCGACGGCGATGTTGTCCAGGATTCGATTACCCTCTATTGCGAGCCCTCACCTGTGATTCGACATTGGCCATGGCAATAGCGCACGCGTCTCGGGCAATGTGCCGGTCGGCGGAAAGTCTGATCCTCTTGCGTTTCAACCGCTCCTGCTTCATCGCCCACTTCTGGGGCGTGAGCTTCCTGCTGCTCCTTCGGTTGCGAAAGCGGTCTCTGTCGGCGGCGACAGCTGTCCCACCCCCTGGTGCCCTGCAACCGCGCGCGCATGCACATGCATGCGCATCCGCATGTGCATATATCACCCGAGCTGTGCAACTATGTATCACTACGTGCCGATCCACCTCGGCGCATGCATGAGTCATCCTCTATCTGCCCCACTGCTTGCCTTTCCCATATCTACACGCACGTAACCCCATGCATCGACAAGCCAGGATCCAACCGCCATCATCGATGATCGCACCCCCCCCCCATTCCCAGATTGCTGACCTTCCTCCCCTTAGGCGTCCGCTTCATCATGCGGCAATCGTCGTAGATCTCGTACCCCACGCTGTCATGACTTGTCGGCCTGGGCTGAACCCCGTCATCCCTTATCGCCCCCCCTCGCCCCTCCTTTTCGCAACCCTCCTCGCTGTCGGGCCCCCCATCCCAACTGCCATCGGGGGACGGGGCAAAACCCCCTCGTAGACGTCTCGCCCCAGTGATTCCAGCCCCTCGCGGCATCTTGAACCTCATTTTCAAGTTGAACGGTGAGGCTACGCCGTCGGTGTCATCGATCTCGGACTCCCTGTCCGCAATCGCACTGCACCTGGCTGCACCGCTCGTCGCCGTCGCCGCCGCCGCCGCCGCCGTCGCAGTCACCCCGCCTTCCTTCCAGCCCCCCTCTCTTCCCCACATCCCCCTTCCTTCTCGTCGCTGCCGTCGCAACCGACCGCCGCCGTCGCAGACATCGCCGGCCCCCCAAAAAAAGCTGCGCTCGAGATTCGCCGGGGGCCCCAGAGGGAGGCGCACGCCAATCAGCCCCACCCCCTCCGCCTGCTACCCCCCGTACGCCAGTATGTGTTTGATCGCTGGGGCTCACGGGCAAAATCTCACAATCCGTCCTACCGCGGCGCCTAGTCGCGCCTCCGATGCTTGCGGCTGCCGCTCGCCGACCCCCCGCGCATCCGCTTCGCGCCCGTGCCTCGGCGAGCAGGCGGCGCGCCGTCGCCTCCCCCCCCCGCCTCCATCTCCGCCCCCGTCGTCACCAGTATCACCGCCAGCGTCTCCTGGCGCGGCGCGGCCAGGGAGCGAACCTGCAACCTGATCTCACCCTCGCCCCTCCCCTCTGTTGGCCGGTGGCCCTCTAGGCCCCCTGAGAACGCACCGCCCCAGCTCCGCGCCCCGCCCTCAAACCTACACCTGAGCTGGCGGGGGGCCGCGGGCTCCTGGCGACTCGTCTCCTGCGCCTTATCGCTGAGCCTCTGCCTCTGAACCCTCTCCTCCGTCGGCGTATCTAGGGTACGTCGTGGACGCGAATATCTGAGAACCCCGCTTCAGCCCACGATCCCGAAGCAACAGTATACGGATACTTCTAGCGTGCTCCTGTGGCTCCTCCCCGCGCAAGTCCGAAGCGCCAAATTCAAATGCTCGTCAGCAAACGTGTCGTAGACGGACGGGTTCCCCAAGCGCCAGCTCCTTGGGGGGCGGGAGGGTGCTTGATGTTTGTTGCTTGAAATGCGCGTGTACGTTCGCGCGCGTGCGTGCGAGCGCGCACGTGCGCGTGCGTGTTGTCTTGGGTGCGAGGTTTCAGAATTATGGTGTCATGCCCCGAAGCCTCGTGAGCATCACTGTCTTGTCCCCCGTGCCCCATCAGAAAAACTGAAACGAAACTGCGCTGACATAAGTTCCGTGCGGTGTGGGTGTTTGACCGCTCTGACATGTGTCTTGGCAGTGACGTGGCCGAAGGTGTGGAACTTCGGGGTGGGGCGAACCTCCGCCCGCTCCGAGAACAGCAACGTCCGTTGTGCAGCAGCCACAAAGGTATTGCACTGGTCGCGGCTGAACTTTGCTGGCGCCCCGTGCATTGTCTGCACCCACGTCACAAGCGCCCTGGCCGCACCCAGTAACTC
Source organism: Prorocentrum cordatum (assembly GCA_963575745.1). Taxonomy (NCBI): domain Eukaryota; class Dinophyceae; order Prorocentrales; family Prorocentraceae; genus Prorocentrum; species Prorocentrum cordatum. The sequence continues at coordinate 566,337 of CAUYUJ010002525.1, forward strand.
ACTGTGTCTGTAAACGTTGCAGTTTGCATGAGTCTCGAGTCCGTACATTGCGAACTTCAAAATCACATACGTCTCGGACGCCTTCAGCTTCAGAATACCACCATGGTGGTGTGGTCCAGTTTCTGCTGACAACATTTTTGGAGTTAACATGTTTACTCGTGTCTGGTGTGGCACAACCTTTTGGTCATAGAACACAAACATGTCGGCCTCCAATCGCTTAACCCGATTATCGGGTCTCGTCTGCCTCGGAATGCACCGCAACACACTCATCAATATGGTAGCGGCCAACCGCATCATGATGCCAGGGCATGCCGTGCGAAGCGTGTCTATGGCAAGCGATCGAGAAGGTGACGTACACAGCCTAGTATTCAATATAGGGGACCGATGGGACAGCGAATCGATGGTTCGATTGAAACAATATCTACGAACCCTCCAGAAGGTTGCATTGAATGGGGCTGGTTGTTTATAAAACCCCATGGGCACCATGAGTTCCCGTGACCACTCCAAACGATCCCCTACTAAAAATCAATGAGCGCCCCTGGTCACGATAAGCCTTTTTCCCCCTTGCACTTGAAGCGCGGCCCACACGGCAGATCGCATTTCAGCAGCGGGCATGTTTAGCACCTTCTCGCACTTACCGTGATCTATCTCGCAGTCGTCGTGGCTTCGGTCGGGCGCCTGAAGGCCATCATCTGCTATAAACCCAGGGAAAATCGAATGCATGGACACCATCTGAACAGTGCATATGGGGCACGGTTGCCAGATCTGCCCCCCCACCCAGCCAAACCCAACGATTTTGAAAACTCCGCCCAGTCCCCCTTGACATACAGAACTACACATTTAACGCCGAGGTCCGCCCCCGCGTCGTCTGGATACAGCTCGGGCGGCCAGTGTGAGCCGCCGTGCCTCAAGAGGGGAATGCGACCGTCACACAACGCCTCGAGCTGCCAGCAAGCGACCTGCATGATGTCATGAATGGAACAATACCCACCGCACCCACAGCTGCACAACTCACTAGTTCGCATAAGCCCTAGCATGTGCCTCTTACACGTAACCATGTTGACAATGCTCACTTGCAACAGGCTGTCCGACAACCCCCCCCCTGTCGGGGGTACACCATGCACAAACAATTACTTGTCCACGCAATTTCTACGCGTAGAATTTGCGTAGAAATTAAGATGGTCGCTCATCGCTTCCGCACGCAGCCCACCAGCGACTAAGTTACCGCACCCCGCCCGAGATGCATCGATGCTCCCCCCCGCCTGCTCCCGCCATGCGTTCGCACATTCTCCCGTCGAGCGTGCATCGCGAAGCTCACTGATCTGACCGCCCAACGCTAATGAGCGTGTACCGAACCCCGTCCACGTACAGAGCTAACGGTAGTGGCCATGCACCTGCGTCTCGCACACACGGCCAAACGAGCGGGCGCTCTGTGTAGCATGGCAGTGATCACACGCTATCAGGATCATCACGTGGACCCTTCTCCAAAACTGCTTGCACGCTGGGAGACCTCTCTACCTCGTCGCTGATGGTTCGGTACACTTGCCTGAACACAATGCCCCCGGACCTCTGGCGGGCCTTCTTCCTGGCTGTAGCGGGCAGCGCGGCGGAATACAGAGGTCCAGGGCCTGGCAGATGTTTATCTAATCGCTGCTCATATTTACCCGTCTGTTTATTCGGCGGCATCGCGAACGCGCGCCACTGCCCCCACACACACACACACACACACACACACACACGCCACAGCGGCTCAAGTGAAAGCACAATATGCAGAAATCTTTAGCCGATAACTTCTTGCACGAACCATCGAGTTCCAAGAGGATGTCGAATACCATCGCTCCCAACGCGCTTGCGCGCCGCATCTCTGCCGAAAACATAAACATGCTTCCTTTTGGACTTCGCCATGATGCCTTGACTCGAAATGGCCACTCCGACTACGCGCGCGACACATTGCACTGCGATGCTGCATGATATAACACACGATGCATGACACGCAACATCAGATGCCATGTTGCCCAGACACTGCGCGCACAACTCACGCACAGTTCTCCAGGTGCCACGCATGTCCACGTCTTGCGATCGCGGCAATTCGAGCCTACGAGCGGGCGGTGCCTCGCCATGCCTTGTTCGGCACTGCGCCGCGCCATGGCACCATGGCAAACCCAGGAGCGAATGCTTACTTCATGGCAGAAGTCGGCGGGCCAAGAACTCACGCCACCACTACCGCCTCCCTCGCCTTCACTCGGCGCGGCGAGCACATGCGGAGAAAGTGATGGAGAAGAGTAGATGTAGACGTGTAGGCATGCAACTGCGGGCACAGCTCCCCTGCCCCCATCGCAACACCTCCTACAAATTTCCTGCCCCCTCAATGCCACGGTCGCTCGAGAATGGCGGTGGATCATGTAAGGGAGAGGCGCGCGCCTAAGACGGGGGCGTGTATATACACACAAAAAGGCAGTTCCCCTGGCCCAGGCCTGCAACCGAGCGCCGCCGACCCACGCATGGCACCCACCCCCTGCTTTCATGCTAACTGCGCGGTCCGTGCGCAGATCTGGATCCAGACCTCGATCAGAGGATCTGACCCCGGGGATCTGCATCCAGGAATCTGGGTCCTGAGCGCAACCTGGTTCCATGGATATGGGTCCGCTCGAAGATCTGGATCAAGATCTCGCCATGCCCTTGGAATCGTGCTCCGTGCGCTCGCCGCGGGGCAGAGCCCCCCTCGAAACTGGCGCGCCGACCTCGCCCGCGCTCAGGGATCACCTCCTCAAATCTATTTGGAATATATACGAAATATATACGGCATCCATACGGTGCATGTTGTGTAACACAAAGTGAGTTTTTCATAGATATGTATAGATATATCGTTTTTGAACATCTATACAGTGGCATTGGTGTCCCAATATATACGAACTATATACGCAATTTACACGGCGGGTTCCGGCTCCCCGGCTCCAGTACCTTGCAGAATTTCTGGGAATTCCTGAATATGTCTGCGTTTTTCGCTTATTTGTTTGAATTTCGCCCTCAGACACGCTGCCTATAAATGTCCCCCGTGCCCGGAACGGCTCCCAGGAGGAATTCTCTCGCGCGATCGCCGGAGCGCGGGTCGAGATCCCGCCGCGGTTGGATACGAGGAGGGAGGAGGAGGAGCGAGGATGGACGGGGGGGGGAGGGGGGGGAGGAGGAGGGGAGGGAGGGGTCGGAAGGGGGAGGGAGGGCTGGATCCACGTTCACACTGGATCCACGTTTTGGTTGGATCCACTGTCAAGCTGGATTCACTTTCTGGCTGGATCCACCTCCTAGCTGGATGTACTGTCTAGCTGGGTCCACTTTCTAACTGGCTCTACTTTCCAACCGATGGCAAGTTCGACCTTCGCTATGCTAGCAGGGGGGGTACCATAAAGCAACTGCCGCACTACCTGTAAGCTTGCCGACGCGGCCAGCGAGCTTTCTGGATTGAATGGGGGATGGGGCAGTCTGACACGCCGATCCCCCCCCCCCCATCTCCCCCACATCTCCCCCCCTATTTCGAAGCCCCATACCCATGCAATCTCGAAAGCACAATGGGTGCCTAATCAAAGTCAGACTCCTTCTTGGCCGCCTTCTTCCTGCCCCCCTGTGCCTTCTTCGCCTCTTCCTTCTTCTTCTTCGCGCTGGCGCCGCTCTCCTTGTCCTTCTTTGCCTGCCCCTCCTGCTGCAGCCTCCCCCTCTCATCATCCCTCGCCATCTCCTGGTTCATCAGGATACGAATCTCGGACGACAGGGTCTGCACGCACGCGGTCAGCGCGCCGCTCGCCAGCTGGATCTCGGCGTCGCATGCCTTGGCGCGCACCTGGCGTCACGCTCACGTCGGACCGTCGGCGATGAACTCGCACCGTGCACCCCAGCATCGACGCCCCTCGTCGCCATCCGAATCGTCGAAAGGTCGGGCTATCGCAAGTCGCCTCACTGGCAGTCGAAACTCTATACACAACAAAACAAACAACGCACGATACATAGCATGAACATCAATAGTGCGCACGCGAGCTGCTAGACGGGTGCAATCGCAAATCAGAGAGGCCAAACCTGCTTCTTATATTTCGAGGCCTCGATCGTCATCAGCAACGAGAGGTTGTGCTCATGGCACTTGTCGGTCACCTGAAGGACTGGGATCGGCATTCCCCCCTCCCCGCCCCCCAGCATATTCACGTTCGTCCTCCGTGCCTGCATCACCTCTCATACCTCCTCGCATCGCCGCGTCGTCCTCCCCGTCATCCCCATCCCCAGCGTCGTCGGCGCCGTCGTCAGCATAACCCCGCCCCGCGTCGCCTCTTTCATGGCATCGCCCATGCTCTCACGCATCCTCTCCACGCCCTTCCATCCCGCATCGAGCTTGAGGAACCCGTCGAGCTTGGCGTGCTGCGCCATGCACCAATCATAGCTGTCCTTCAGCTTCTTGAATTGCTCACACACACTCAGGCGTCGAAATCTTCGACTTTTTGACGTCGGGCACCACAAGCGAATCCTCATCCTGACCACCGCCACCCTTCTCGTGTTTCCTTGTTTGGTCCTTCTTTCCATCGGCCCTCACATCCTCGCCATCCTTCTTGCGCTTCCTACCCTCCTCCTCAGTGGCCTCCGTTTCTGTTGTCTCCTTCTTGTATGTTTCTTGCTTATCCTTCTTATCCTTTTTGTCCGACTTGTCTTTCTTGTCTGTCGTGTCCTTATGCTCGCCCTTTTCGCCCTTGGCAGGCGCCCTCCCTACCTCGTCGCCGCCGCCTCCCTCATCTCGCGCCGCGCGAGCGTCTGCCTCCTCGACGGTCGCCGAGCTTGGGCACACCCACTCCTTGTGTTTAATCCACTGCTTCTTGAATGACTCGATGAGCTGATGGCGGATGTTCAGGTACTCCACAGCCCCCGCCATGTCGTCCCAGCGGGTCCAGATCCCACCGAGCAGCATCGCGTTCGACGCGTGCTTCAGCGCCAGGCGGAGGCCAGAGGTACCGCCACCTTTCAGCCACGCCAGCCTCATCAGCGCGACGTACTCTCATTTATTAGTGTCCTCTTTCTCGTTCGATTCCACGAGGATGTGCTTCACGGACTCCTTCCACTCCGCGTGATTGCCCATCAGCCAATCTCGCCTGAACCTTCGCTGGTGCATCCAGCCCTTCTCCTTCGCGCACTGCTTCCTCAGTTCTTCCGACGCGTCCAGGGCGCGCCTCCAACGCCCCGACGCGGCGTTCCCTGCCTTGGTCCCTGTGCTGAACATGTAGTTATGTTTCTCCATCTCCCCGTAGGAACTCTTCTCCTGCTTGTCCTTAGCACTGAGGCCGTCCGAATCGTTCGAACGCTGCATGTCATTGCAGTCGAAGTTCGGGTCGGCCTTCTTCAGCGCCGCCAACTTCTGCACGAGCCCTGCTTGGAAGACTTGGCTCAGCCTCACGTTCAAATGTTCCATGGTGCGCTCGTCTGGGTTGGTATGGCTCTGCAGCTCGTCATTGATGGCCCCAATCTCATTGTCGATGGCCTGGATGAGTTCCTCCTTGCTCTCGGGATGGGGGTTCGAGAACAGCAGGCTGGCCTTCCCGATCGGCTCGCGATGAGAAGCGACGCTGCCCATCGAGCGGTGACCCCCGATGGGCGCGGACACCGACGACGGCGAGGCTACCGAGGCTGGCGCGGGAGGCCCCCCTTCAGGGACACACGGCGACTCGTTGGCTGAGGGCTCGAGCTGGCTGAGGGCTGAGCTCCTTGTCTCGTCCTGGGCCACGCAAGAATGAGAATGCGCGAAACATGCCCCCATCTGCTCACGAGCATCAACCTCTCATATGCACTGCAACCTGCTTACTCAACACTACGCGCGCATACGACGTACCATCGCAACGTCTACGCAGTTCTACGCGTAGAAATTGCGTGGAAAAGTGCGCATCAGTTAGATTTTACTTTCTCTCATACCATTCCAGCCGAGCCGTCCCTCCACCACTCAGTGCTAGCCCCGTATCTCGCGCAGTAACCTGTCCTGCTCCTCCTTCAGCGACTCCATGCTCAGCGCTTTCGCCTGCCGCACGGGGGGGTGTAGCATAGAGAACAACGCTAGGGGATGAGAGTGCGGGAGAGGACCGCACGCGCGTTATTCTGGGCTTGGACGGGGGTTGATGCCAGGGAAAGACCTGCAATCTGCGCCAAGGGCTCGTCACCGGAGTCTGGGTCCACTGCGTCTCTTGGGCGCTCGTAGCTGACGTCGATCGCCCCCTCTGCAACCTCTGCCTCCTCTGCATCCTCTGCCTCCTCTGCCTCCTCTGCCCCCCTTGCCTTCTTTGCCACCTCTGCCTCCTTAGCCCCCCCTGCCGCCTTTGCCTCATGTGCCTCCTCTGCCTCGCTTGCCCTCGCCTCGCTGGGCAGATCGACTGGGCCTCCCCCGAGGCCGTCCTGCTCGAACATCTGATCGAACCCTGCCTGCACCCATGCTGCGCCTGGTGAGTCCCCAGGGGCTGGGCGGCGGTGCCCACTGGAGCTGGGGCTGCTAGCTTTCGAGCTTCCAGAGCTGGACGTCTTGGCTCGGCGGCAGCGCCTCGGCGGCGCGCGCACCACCTGGCGGACCCGCGCCCCCCCCCCCCCCCCGCCTCTCCCCAAACGCCCTCGAGCCCTGCCCCAGCAGCTGCGCATCCTGCCCCTCCCTCCGCGCTCCCTCTCTCAAGCGGCTGCCCGACCCCCACCCCCCCGAGCCCCCTCCCCTCCCTCCTGCCCCCCCCTCCCTCCGATCCCCCCCTCCATCCTGCCCCCCCTACCTGCCAGCTACCGGACACCCCCTCCGAGCGGCGGGCGGGCGAAGCAACGCAGGGCACCTCCTTCATCGGCGCCACGCGGATGCACGCGCGGATGTCACGAAACGTCGGCGCAGGGCGAGCAGCCTTCACCATGCGGCACCGCCGCGCGGACACCTGGGGGCCCACCTGGGCCTCGTCGGCTGAGCGGTCGACCCTCGCACCCCCCTCCCCTGATCTGTTCCGAGCCCTCGTTATACCTCCTCGCCCCTGCCCCTCCTGCCCCCCCTGCGCCTCCTGCTCCTCCTGCTCCTGATCCTGCTGCTGATGCTCGATCCTCGATCTGCAACTCCTGCTGCTGCTGTTCCTGTTCCTGCTCCTGCTGGTCGTCTAGCTGCACTACCAGTCAATATCTCTCTCTCTCTCTCTTTCTCTCTTTTTTTCTCCCTCTCTCTCTCTCTCTCTCTCTCTCTCTCTCTCTCTCTCTCTCTCTCTCTCTCTCTCTCTCTCTCCGTCGTTTGCTCCTCACCCCCCATTCCCCTCCTCATTTCCCCTTGCTTCGAACCCCGCCCCTCCTGATACACCTGCTCTTCATGCGACCATTATGCCCATCGTGACCCCGCGCTCACTCTGACCCCGCATCGCGGCAACAAACATGCAAAAAAAGAAAACGGGGGGAGGTGCACGCACGCACGTTTCTTTGCTCAGCCGACGCAGGCAGCGAGTTACTTACGCTCGCCTGCGTTCCTGAGCATCCCCGATGGAACGTCGAGGGCTCGCCCTCGCCTCACGCCTCGGGCCTCTTCTCCACCTCGCCTCTGGCCTCCTCTTCTCCTCGCCTCTGGCCTTCCGCCCCCCTCGCCCCTGGCCGCTCATCCTCGGGCTCGCCCCAGGCTCCCTCTCGAGCTACCCGAGCCCGTTGCCCATGTCGAGCCCGTCCGAACTGGCATCGCTGCTCGACGCCGCCTTCCTCTCGCGCCTGCCCATCTCTGGGCTGGAGCTGGCGGCCCTATGCGAACCCTTATTCGGTTTCGAAACCTTGCTCGGCTCCGCAGCTTTCGGCCCCTTCTCCTTCTTATTATTTTTCTCATTCTTATTCTCCTTCACCTTCTTATAGTTCTTCTCCTTCTTATCCTTTTTCTCCTCTCCTGCAGCCTTGCCCGCCTTCTCCGCGTTGCCCCCATCACCGCTCGGCGGCGTACTCGACGGTTGTTCTGGCCTCACATGCTTCGCAGGCTGCCTGTCAAGCTTCTCAGGCTTCTCAGGCTTATCAGGCTTCGCTTTCGCTTTGCCTTTCGCCGACGGCTTCGCACTCGCTTTCTGCGCCGCCTTCGCTTTCCCTTTCGCTTTCGGTCGGGCCTCGATATCTTTCGGCGCCGCGGCCTCTGGCTCTTCGATATCACTCGATACGGATGTGTGGCAGTCTTGGTCATCGTCATCATCATCGGATGAGGCTGTGCCACCGTCCTCCTTATCTTCCTCGTCCTCATCCTCGTCTTCCTCCTCAGCGTCCTTCTTCTCTGCCTCCGCAGCAGCCTCGCGCCCGCCCTGATCCTCGTCCTCAGCCGCATCCTCGGTCGTCGCGGCAGCGGGCCTTTTCCGCGCCGACGCAGGCCTTTTCATCGCGATGCCCTGCTCACCGACGATTGACTTTCTATCCTGGTTCTCACGCTTGATCCACACGGCGCAAAACCACCTCCTCACAGCGCCAGCTTCCACGGGCGCCCTCGAATACTTTGACGCCGACAGCAGGCCCTCTTCGGTCTTGCTCTGCCATCGGTCGCCGCAGCCAGCGCCGCCCTTCTTGGCCCTGACCTGCTCGCGGTAAGCCTCCACCGCGTAGCCTGGCACTGCCCACGTGGCCTTGTCAGGCCACTGAAACTCGAGCTCGTCGCTCTTGCCGCCATCGTCGGCGTTCGTCGGCGCGCCGTACTCTGGAGCAGTCGTCTTCTTCGGCGGGCCCTTCACGCGGCACGCCGCCTCGCACCCCCCGCGGCAACGAGGGGGGGGGATGCGGGGGGAGGGCGGGCCCAGCGGCAGCAGCGACGGTCGGGGTTGGACGGCGATTGGGCGGCGCGGGGCGGGCGGCGCGATGGCGAGGGCGGCGGCGTGCTCACCACTGCGATACCCACGCGGTTGTTACACTTGCCCTCGTGCCCACCCGCTCTCCACGCACTGTCACCCTTCGCTCGATATCGACAACATCGCTCTACGCATGCACCCCTGCCCGCCAGTGCCCCGACGTCCCAGTGGTACTTCCACTCGTCATGGGCGCCATCAGCCTTTGCTTTCGCCTCCCGGCGGGCGCTGTGGCGGGGGGTGGCGGCGACGCGGCACCGACCGACACAGTCGACCGACGACTGAACTTCTACGCAATTTCTACGCGTATAAATTGCGCAGAGGCTACGACGCACCGTTCTGCAATGCTCCTAAGTGCGCTACTCTGCTCCTCGCCCGACAGCTCTGCACTCTCGCGCGTCGCGACCCGTTGCCCCTGCGGCGCTGTCCTTGGCCACCCCTGGGAAGTGGCCCACAAGCCAGCCGTGCGGCTCGCGGTCCCTGGGAAGGGGGCGGTGGGGAGGGGCGCGCATCACGTTGTCCTGCATCCTGCTATCGCTCCTCATCCTGATATCCTTCATCCTGCTATGCCTCACCCTGCTGTCACGCATCCCTCCTCATCTTGATATCCCTCATTCTCATGCGGGATCATCGTCCTGGCATCCCTCGTCCTGCAATCCCTCCTCGCCCGCGCTGCAAAGGCACTGCAAAGCAAAACGGCGTCCTCGCTTTGATGGCAGCCCGGCCCACCACGCGCAGCATCGCCCTGATCCAACGCCCCCTCACCAGGGGGCCCGATGCTATGCCATTTTGTTTTTCTCTCTCTCTCTCTTTTTTTCTCTCTCTCTCTCTCTCTCTCTCTCTCTCTCTCTCTCTCTCTCTCTCTCTCTCTCTCTCTCTCTCTTTCTCTCTCTTTCTCCCACTCTCCCTTAGTCTCGCTCCCTCTCTCTATCGCTGTCTATCTCTCTCCCCCTCTTTCTCCCCCCCCCTCTCTCTGTATCTTATCTCACGCGCCCTCGCTCTGCCGATCCCTCTCTCCCTCGCTCTCTCCTTCGCTCGCTCCTGCCTTCTCTCTCGCATATCTTATCTACATCGATCTCTATCTCTCTATCTCTCTCGATCGTTTTCCCTTTCGCGCTACCCCTGATCTCTCATTTCTATGGTGGTTCCCCCTCCCTCCTTCTCCCCCTCTCTCTCTCTCCCTGTCCTCGCCTCTCACCCGTTCTGCTCATCTAGTCATAGCTATGTCTATATATGTGTATCTCGCTCTCTCTCTCTCTCTCTCTCTCTCTCTCTCTCTCTCCCTCTTCTCTCTCTCTCTCTCTCTCTCTCTCTTCTCTCTCCTCTCTCTCCTCTCTCTCTCATCTATCTATCTATCTATCTATTTCTCTCTCTCTCTCTTTTTTTCTCTCTCTCTCTCTCTCTCTCTCTCTCTCTCTCTCTCTCTCTCTCTCTCTCTCTATCACTATATATCTCTGTAGCTCGCTCTACCTATATACGACCCCCTCGCCGCCCCCCCATCGCCGCCCCCATCTCACCTGCCCCCCCATCCCCCCGCCATTCTATGTTATATGGGGTCGGGCGGTGGTGGCGACAGCCCCGCGGTATCTTCGTCGCCGTCTGGTCGGCCCAGCTCTCGGCAGTGTCGCCCAGCTGCCACGCCGCCTCCTTCGTGGCGGCGTGGGCCTGGAGGCGCGCCCGCAGCTGCCCATGGTTGAGCGCGTCGCGCGGCGCGATGACATCTCCCATGGCCTTCAGCAGGCCAGCGTGCTCGACCACGTCAGCACTGGCGTCACCGCCCCAGCGGGCGCGCAGCAGAAGACACAACTTCTACGCAATTTCTACGCCATTCATGCGCGTAGAAATTGCGTAGCAATTGAATCTTCGGTCACGGGGGAGGGCGTCTCCACAGCCACCTCCTCCAAAGCCCCCCTCGTCCCTCCGCGCATCCTCCACCAGCAATCCACCCTCCAATCGACCCCGATCCCATCCCCTCCGTTCCCCATCCCACCACCCTCCCGATAAAATCGGTTCGCCTCCCTCGTGTCCGCATCGGGGCACACCGTCTCGCTGGTCGGGATATAGCGCTTGAACGCCTTCTCGAACAACGCGTTGGCCGTACTCGGCAGCCTCACTGGTGGCCGAGCTTGGCCTCCTCGTGTCATGTGCCTTCTCGGCCTTTTCGGCCTCCTCGGCCTTCTCGGCCTCCTCGGCCTCCTCGGCCTTCTCGACCTCCTCGGCCTCCTCGCCCTCCTCTCCTCCGCTTCCTCGGCCTCCTCGGCCTCCTCTGCCTCCTCGAAGCCCGATGGCGCCCCCGCGCGGGGCGCGCGGGGCGCGCGCGGGCGGCGCTCGGCCGCCCTCGGCCAAACGGCGGGGGGAGGGCGATAGCAAGGCGAATTCGGACGGGGGAAGGGCGGTCGAGGCGCGGGGCGGCGGCGCGACCAGGGGGCGGATGGGCGAGGATAGGGCAAGGCGGGGCGAAGTAGACACAGGCAGGAGAAAAAGCGCGAACGAGGATGAGAAAGCGGAAGCGACGAGGGATAGAGGGGGGCGGCGAAGCGGTTGCAGGTGGCAGGAGCAGGAGGGAGAGGAGGGGGTGCGACAGAAAAATACAACAGGTAACGATGTAAATATATTGGGGTAACAACATATAACTATGTATTATGAAGAGGAGGCGACCGAACCAATGATACAACCCGCTGGACGACGACAACCCATCTGATCGGACCGTAAAAAACATTAAAATCATGAAACATTGAGGTGGGTCCACTTTTCTGGATCCAGCGTAGATATTGGATCCACTTTGGGCTGGATCCACTTTTCTGGATCCAGCATAGCTCTTGGATCCACTTTACCTCCGGATCCAGAAAGTGGATCCCGAGGACCTCTGGGTTCATCCCGCAAAGCGACGTCGCCTGCTGCTTCCACCAGTTCCTGCTGCCGCTGCGCCTGCGGGAGGCCTTCGGCCCGCCGCCAGCCCCGCGGGCCGCGCTGCTGGCCGCCGCCCGCCGCGCTGCGGAACCTCGCCCAGCCGACGGGCTCGCTCGCCTTCGCCTTCGCGCGGTGCCGACGGGCTGGTTTTGGGCCGTCTTCTTCACCCAGCTGGCCACGCGGCACATCTCGGGGGCTCGCGCAACGGCGGAGCGCCTGCTGGCCCGGCGCGGGGGCTTGCACGCCGGCGGAGCGCCTGGTGGCCCAGTAAGCGCCTCGTGCCCCTGTGAAGCGCGGCAACGGAGTCTCGCCGATCCACATCGATGATTTCGCGGCGCTGGCAACCCGGCAGGAAGAGGCGGGCGCCCGCCTGGAGCAGCTGCTGGCCGCCGCGGCCGCGGTTGGCATCGACACGGGGCCTGCGCCGACAGACTCGCCTTCGCTGGGCTTCGTGCCGGACAGCGCGGGCGCCCGGCAGCGCTCCACCGCCCGCAGGTGCTGGCGGGTCGCGCTGGCGCTGCGCACGCCGAGCCGGGCGCGCCCCCCCCGCGCCGGGCGCCCGATCGTCCGCGCAGCGGGCCATGCCTCGGCCATCATGCTACTGCGGCCCGAGATGCTCTCAGTCACCTCCTCCGTCTACGCGTTCGCCGACCGCTACTTCGCGCGGCCAGCCCGCGCCGGGACGTCCGCGCGGCGGGAGTTGCGGGGCCCCTGGGCGCCACTGCCGCTGGCCCTCGCGGGCGCCAGCCTGCCGCGGGCCCCAGCTGTCGCCTCGGTCGACGCCTCGCTGCACGGCTTCGGCGCGACCGAGACGAGCTAGGAAATCGCCGCAATGGGCGCCGCTGGGATGGTCTCGGAGAACGCCCGCTACCGCAGCGCACTTCGCACCCCCCGTCGCCCGCGAGACCTGGTGGACGGCGAGGCGGCCGAGCTGGTCTGGCCTCCAACGAGCACTCGACACTTGAAGGCGCTGGACGCGCGGGCGGCCCGCGAGGAGGCGCCGCCTGACCTGACGCGCGGAGACGGCGGCGCGTCGTCGCCGGGCGCCGGCGGCGGGCCAGGGATAAGATCCTGGGCCCTCACCTCGTGCAAGGGGCGAAACTCAGCTCGGTGCCTGCTGCGTCGGCGCCGCGAGTTTTGCGCAATGTCGAAGTCGCTCGTAACGCTGGTGGCCTTACGCTGGATCCCGCCAGAATGGAATTCGGCTGACGGGCCCAGCAAAAAGCACGATCCGCATTCGTCACATCATGGTCGTCAATTCCGTCGCTTCCTTCAAGCACCAGCAGCAGAAGGCCATCATGCATCTCATATTGAGCGCAGCGAGCGGAGCATTTCAGCTTCGACCCCCAGCTCACAGCCCGAACAAGCTGATGAGCGCACCGTTAGCTTCAACGGCAGAAGCCTCAACAGCATGAGCACACACGCGACCACGATCTACTGAGTGAAACTACGGGGGGGGGTCCTCACGAGCCAGATGAGCAGCACTCTGCACGCTTACAAGCCCACCAGTTCGAGCAAGATGCGCACGCACATGGGCTTTATCACGCGGGTTATCATCGCCATGCGTCACCATCTGGGCTCGAGGATGAGGCCGGCGAACGCGCGGGCCTCCACCAGGTCGCAATCTCCGAGGCGCGGCCCCGCGGCCCGGCAGGCGCCGACGGCCAGCGGGAGCAAGAGGCAGCTGGCCGGGCTCAAAATCGCCACCCCACAATCCCGTTCGCGGCCAGGCCGCCAGGGCGTTCGTTAGCTCCGCGGGCCAGCCCACCAGCGCTGAGCCGCCGGCCCACAGCCTTTGCAACCAGTCAGCTGACTCGCAAGACGCTGACTCGACAACCGCCGTTGCTGCCGCCGGGTCCGTCAGGCGAGCCGCCGACGGCGCCGCGCGCGCGGGCCCCGACGCCGCGCCGTGGCGAGACGGGCGACGGGCGGCGCACAAGGCGCGCCCTGGCCCGGCAACGCCTGGGCTCGGCGCTGATCGAGGCAGGGCGCAGCGGAGAGGCGGCGCAGGAGCTGGGCTTCCTCATCAGCTCCCTGGCCGCGGCCGCGGCGACGCCAGCCACGCAGCGGAACTACCTGCAGGCCTTGCGCAGGGTTCTAGCGTGGTCGCGCCTGCCGCTGACGGCGGCAACCGGGACCTGACGCAGGAGCAGCACGGGGAGTTCCTGCACGACCGCGGCCTGCACGAAGAGGACGCCTCCAGCACGCTGCCTGCCGCGCGTCAGGCGCTGCCCGAGCAGCCGCGACCGCGCGGGCTGCCGCTGTCCACTGCCGCCGCGACGGGCTGGCGGCGTCCGGGGAAGACGCTGTCCAGGCCCCCCATGTCAAAGGGCGCGGCGGCGCTGCTGGCGCTCTGGCTGCGCGGGCAGAGGCCGGAGAACATGGCGCTCTTTTTGCTGCTGACCTTCGAGACGCACACGCGGCCGAGCGAGGGGCCCCACCTCGCGGGCCTCCAGCCAGCACCGCTGGTGCCGGGCAAGACGGGGGCGCGCCTGTTCCGAGCCACCCTGGCCCGGGCGAAAGAACTCGACGTGCTTGGCAACACAGGCGGGTTCGACAACAGCGTCGCGCTGGACTTGCTGGGGCGCCACCTGACGGAGCCCGCCCTTCGGCGCCCGAAGGCGGCGCGGCCGGACCGCAGCCCGCTGTTCCCCTTCAGGTGCGTCGACTTCCTCCTGGTCTGGAACCGCTGCCTGGAAAGCCTCGGCCTCCGCCACCTGCAAGCGACGCCCTACTCGCTGCGCCACGGCGGGGCCTCGGAGGACAAGGCGTCGCCGGCGCGACCGCTCCCGAAGAAAAGCAGGTTGGCGATCGTTCCAGAGCATGCGCCGCCACGAAAAGCACGGCCCCCTCAGCGCGCTGACGCACCGCGTGCCGAGAGCGCCTGCGAAGAGGAGGCGCGGCGGCGCGAGGCGGAGCCAGGGCGGCGTTTGCCGCCCGCTTGCGACCATCGCGAGCCGACGCCAAAATGCCGAAGCAAAACGGCACCGCGTCCGTGAGCAAGCACCTCCGCAGCAAGGGCTACGGATGAATCGCATTCAACAGGCTGATGTGGCCGCAGTTCGACTTGAGCACACGTGATGCGCCGGCTACTTGAGCCGGCTGGATGCGCGCGGGCATGGCGCGAGGCTCGTGGCTTGCAACTCCGTGTATCACGACTGCGCGAGCGTGCACGGGCACCTCAGGCCGCATGCCTCAGCCTCCTCGTTCTTCTGGGCACAATCGTGACCCCTCTTCGCTGACCGAGCATTATAGAGCCTAGGTCCGCGATGCCAATAATCTCGTCGACGCTGGAGGCCGACCCCAGCAACTGGATTTGGAGCTCGGCATTTGCGCGGCGAGGAGACTTTGCAGACTTCCATCTTGCGGCGCTTCCTTCCCGTTTGGGAGCGCTGTCGCGCGGAACCGCCGCGCGTTGATTCATGTGCCGCGCGCTTCTTTTCCAGCGCTGTGGCTCACCGTCTGCACCCCACCTTATACGCCACGGGCGCGCGGGCCCCCGTTCTTTCACCGATCGCAATCATGTGCACATGCGCGGGAAGATGGGGGGCGATGGCTCTCGAAAGTCGCAGAGCCCTACCCTCCTGTGATAGCTAGATCCATTCCGTACATCGCTGTGCAATGGCCACGCTCAGCTCTTTGTAGTCGTTCGCTCGCCAGTATACTGCATGTGAACAGCGCGTTTCGGGGATTCGAGTCTCTCGGCGCGCTCGATGCACGCAGCGCGTCGCTCGCACGGGGTTTCAACACGTTGAATCACCCAGCACCGTGCCTCGGCCGACAAATCCGCCGACCCCTTGAGGTCATCGGCGTGTAAGATGCTTCCCCCTCCCCAAACCCTGCCCCCCGGGGCCCGGTCGGGTCGGTTTGGAGGGGGGGCCCAGCCGGCCTCGGCTGAATGCGCCACGGGCCTCACGACGGGGCATGAGGGCCCCAAGAGGCCCACAAGATGGTCCAAGAGGGCCCCGAGTCGCCGATGGATCGTTCCAAGACGCCCAAGATGGCCCCCAGATGGCCCAAGGTCCCCGAGACGCCCCAAGAGGCCCCCAAGAGGCGTCCCAAGAGGGCCCCAGAAGCCAAAATCGTCGGAACTCATGATTTTAAAAAACATTCGCCTCTTACGTTTTCACAACGTCCAAGACGGCCCAAGAGCCCTCCAAGATCGCCCTAAGACGGCCCAGGAAGTCCCCAAGAAGGCTCCAAGACGGTCCAAGAGGGCCCAAAAAGCCTCCAAGACGGCCCCAACAGGGGGCCCAGGCGGGGGACCCGAACAGAAATTTCAAGCCCTCGGCCCCAAGAAGCCCCCAGGAGGCCCCAAGAGGCCCCTAAGAAGCCCCCCAGAAGCTCCAAAAGGAGGCCCACCAGAAGCCCCAAGAGGCCCCAAAACGGCCCCAAAAAGACATCAGAAGTGCTGCCAGGAGGCCCCCGAGAGACCTACCAGGAGGCCCAAGGGCGGCGTGAGCCCTAGAATCCACGCCAGGACTGCAGCGAAGCGTCTCGGCAGTCCGACAGGACGGGCGCGCGGCGCCAGGGCCCAGCCACGATACGTAGAGGAAGGACAATTCCAAAACATTACATTCTTATACGCTGCCAAGCAAAACCCCTTAGTCACCCCCCAGGGCCGCCGCCGGGGTGCCGACCCATTTCCACGTCAAATACAAAAAATGCCCAAAAACTTCTAAGATATCTGCGATTCCAACACCTTGGGCCCCCTGAGGGGCCAAGACGGTCTCAAGACGACTCAAGATGCTCTCAACGCGGCTCAAGACGGCCCCAGGACGGCCCAAGATGGCCTCAGGAGGGCCTTAGAAGCCCCCATGATGGCCCAAGGGGGCTTCAAAAGGACGCTCAAACGCGCCTCCTGTAGCCGAAAATATGGATTTGTGCATTGGTGTTCGCTGATGTTTCGCGCGCTTGCGTCTTTTGCACTCTCGGGGGGCCATGGCGGCCCAAACTGCTTCCAAGGTGGCCCCGAAACAGCCCGCGACGCCCCCGATGTGGGCCTCTACACGGTCCACGAAGGCCCCGAGACTTCCGCAAAAGGCCCCCAAGACGGCCCCGAAGGCCCCCCGAGAGCCCCCCAAGACGGCCCCCGCAGAGGCCAGACGGCGCAGGAGCGCCCCGAGATAGCCCAAAAGGCGCTCAAGTGCCTCAGAGGCGCCCGAGACACCCCAGTAGGCCCGACAAAGACTTGACTGCGCGTGCTCAAGAGAATCTGGATCTGCTGCCATCGTAGAAATGCGCGGGAGCGCTGCCAAATCCGCCGCTCTCTTTGAAAGCGCCAGGCTATAACATTTCTGATGCGCCACCAACATGCAACGTATCCATTGCATCCACTGGTTGCATAATTGCTACATATCGCATTGCGTTACATTAGTATGCCCCCCCCCCCCCCCTTCGCCCCCCCTCCGAGGCCACCCCGCATCTACCGACCCAAGAATGGCGGACCTCTTCTGGACCCACACCGAGAACAAAAAAAAAGAATATCAATGATTTGGGCCCCCTGGGCCTGTCGCTGGTCTAAGAGGCCGCGAAGACGGCTCAAGATGGCCTCAATACAAACGAAGACGGCCCCAAGACGGCCCAAGATGGCCCCAAGAAGACCAAAGAAACACCCAAGACGGCCCACGACGGCCTTGAGAGGACCTCCAAAAGCGCCTCCGGAGGCCAAAACCATCGATATTCTGGTTTTGGAGAACCTTACTTAGCGCTCTCGCCTATGCCAACTCTCAGAAGCCCATGACGGCCCAAGCAGCCTCCAAAATTGGGTGAATCTTTTCTTCACTAAGCCAAAACCTCTTGATCCATCATGGCCACGACGGAACTGCATATCCAACCAGCCCTCCCGGCGGCCGGCACCTCTCGCGCGGCTGGCAGCCACTCGCCCGGCAGTCCTGACTAACCGAAGCCTCGCTCTCAAAATGGTCGACCGGCTGTGCCGGGTGGGCTTGCTAGACCCAGCGGATCTCAAAACGGTGGCGGATTCTGAGGATCCACGGGAAAACTGGCTCAAGCTGTGGACCCCAGCGCCGCCTCCAGGGCCAACCTGCTCGACCCCGTCATTTTGACGAAGCCGGGGCTGGCGAGGAATCTGGCGATCAACGTCGCCTCGACATGCTTGGCGCCCAGGTCCGCGCTGCTGCTGGCGCCTGGCACCTTCCTGATCTTCACGGGGCCACGCTGCACAGCCCTCTGTATCCTGAGGAGGGGCGCGCGCAAATGGCGGACGCGCCCTACGCCGCGCCGCTCCGCGATACCTTTGCCCGCGGTGGCGTCGCAGCACAGCTCCACGTCGATGTCGCCGCGGCCGCAGTCCTCCAGCAGGGCGCGGAAGCCACGCCACGCCGAGGCCCCCTTGACAAGGGCGTGGAACTCGGCCCCCCCCGTCGAGAGGCTCTGCACCTGCTGGGTCGTCGAAGACGACTTGATCCAGCGCGAGCCGCACAGCACACTCATAGCCGAGGTGGACTTCCTCGTCCGCGCGCAGCCCGCGAAATCACTGTCCGTGAAGATGCTCAGCTTCTTCGGCGGCGGCTGCCTGGCGCATGTCGCCACCAGCCTCGGAGCCCCCAGCAGGTAGCGCCCCATCCACTTGAGCGCCCCCCAGCCCCCCTCCCAAGGTCGGCGCCTGCATCACGCGCGCCGCCTCCTTCGAGCTGAACTGCAGGCGCCACGATCTCCCCCGCGTCGCCCTCGCTCGCCTCCGGGCCCAAGATGCCGCGGCACTTGACGACCAAATGCTTGCCCAGGCCTGCCTCGAAGTCCCTCGCCTCCGGCGCCCGCCGAAGACAACGAAGTCGTCGCCGTGGCGCCACGCCACCGGCGACCCCATCCTGTACACGCACGGGCTGAAATGCCCCTGCCGCGCCCCAAGCTCCTCCATGACCTTCTCCACCTTCAGGTCGAGAGCCACGCCAGCATCCCGCAGCCCGTGAATGGCCTTCAGCAGGAGCCAGCACTCGCCCTCCCCGCACCGCTCGTCCTCCGCCGGCGCCTCCAGGTAGACGCGCCGCAAGAGCTCCGAGTGCAGGTGGGCTCTGGATGCGTCCAGGAACATGAGGATCTTGCCCTCCGAGGCTCTGCGAGACATGGCCAAGGAGAGCAGCAGCCGCAGCCCCTCGAGCGGCGGCGAGGCCGCGAAGGTCTGCGCTGCATCCTCAGGGCCCAGCGCGCTGAGCCTCCGCGTCTCCTTCGCGACGAGCCTGCTGCGGATCCCCGGCCCACGCTCGTCACCCTTGTTCGTGTCGACCCAGCCGCTGGGCAGCGGCCGTGCCCCTGCGGTCTCATGACACTCGCTCGTCGGCACCCGCCGGAAGACGCCCAGCCTCTCCATGTAGGCCACGTCCTCAGCTCGCGCCGCGCGCACCATCTTCGGGCCCAGCCGCGCGCCCGAGATGCCATCGAAGAACTCCTCGAGATCCTCCAGCGTCGCCGCCTCGATGGCCCCCTGCTCCTCGATCGCCACGCCGACCTCGAACGCGCGGACCCCACGCCCGATCTCCAGCTGCTCACGCATGCCGGACAGGATGGCCTTGACCAGCGGGATCGGGCACCGCTGGTGGTCCTGCCACCGACCAGGTGCACGTGCTGGTGGCCCTTGGCGCACAAGACTCCCTCGCGCTTCGCGATGGCCGGGCTGTTCGTCATCCAGTCCGTCGCCTTCGCCGCCGGGCCGAGGACCCCGCCTGGCCCCTTCGAGGTCTGCCCGAAGCCACACCGGTGGCCCTTCACCACCATGACGCCTTCCAGCAGCAGCACCTTCTCGACGATCTTGAGGCGCCAGCTCCAGGCCGTCCACAGATACTCACTTCTCGCACAAGAAGAACCGGCCATCGCGCTGCTGCTAGTGCGCAGATCTCCATCACAAACTCGAGGTAGACGACGCAGCGCTTCAGCAGCGCCTGGCACCGCTCCACGTCGCGCACCTTCTCGCCCATCTTCAGGATCAGCGAGAATGGCGCGCACGCGGGGCTCGCCACCACGAACATGGGCTTGCTCTCCGTGATCTCCTGCATCGCCAGCTCGCGCTGGCTCTTGTCGTCGAAGTCCCAGCCGCAGGTCCATGGCGACCCCCGGCTTCAGGTCGAAGCACGGCGCCAGCCTGCAGAACTCGCCCGGGTTGAATACCTCCGCGATGTCACCCTCGAAAGCTCCCAGCTGCATCAGCAGCGTGCCTATCTGCCTGGAGTCCGCGATCGTCAGCTGGCCCACCCCCGTGCTCCGTGGGGCCGCCGCCGCCGCGGCGCCGCCCGACCCTGAGGGGGCGCTCGGGCTGGGCTCGGCGCCAGGGCCTGACCCGGAGCCGGCTGCACTGGCTCCTGGCGGCGGGCTGCCTCTCGCCCTCGACCTCAGGAGCCGCCTGGTCCTCCGCCGAGGGGAGGGCCCTCCTGGCCCTCGCGCTCTCGACTCGCTGGCTCAGATCAATTTCCGACGCCATCGCCTCCCCAATGCGCTTCCTGCACTCCTCCGAGTGCGCCTGAGCACGCCGCCCGAGGGCCGCCGACATGCAGCCGTGGCATCCCTCGGTGTAGCCGTACCTCTGCAGCTCGACGTCGCGCCTCAGGTAGACGCGCCTCGGCGCCCCTGGCACCGTCGGCGTCGGCACCTCTGGCAGCTGCGCGTCTGGCACCTCGTCGGCGCCCTCCGCGACCCCGAGGAAGACGCCCTCCAGCCACCTGTCCACCAGCCGCGACGCCCTCTTGCCCGCAGGCAAGGAAAAGACCTTCTCCGAGAAGGCCGGCAGTGGCTTCTTGAACGCCCTGCGGGAGAATAACCAATCTGCGTCCCCAATCCGTAGGCGCATGAGGACACCACGCAGCTCGCAGAGCTGCGGCGACCGTTGTGCGGCGCAACACATGCAATTACGTAAGTATGCAATGCAATCCCACATATATGTAGACAGTGTACCTGGAGAATAGAAGACACCAGCCCAAAGAAAAACTGAAGCACCACATAAACCAATTGTTGACACATGTGATCATAATAATAACCATTGAATACGGCTATAAACCATTGTCGGAGGAATTGGGTGCCTGTGGTTTCGTGTGTCGGTGGTCCAGCGCACGCTGCCGCATGCTTGCCATAGCCAACACCATCTTTGTCCAAGCGGTCGCGGTCCCCCTGGTGAGGTCCTCTGTCGGCCAGCCCAGCCGGCGGGTGAGGTCAGCCGTTGGTACCGAGATACCTTGCCGGAGGTCGGCGTTGGCGTTGGCTTGAACGCCCTGCCCTTCCTCCGCTCGCATGGCGCCCTGCCATCGGCTGCCCGCTGGCCTCGGCCCAGCATCGAGCCAGCGTGCCGCGCAAGCCAGGGCAGCACGGGATGACTCTGCCCGAACACCGCCCCGTGCAGCTCCTCCGCCGCGTGCCGCAGCGTGCGCACGAGACCCTTGATGTCTTGCACCGCTCCTTCTGCGAGCCCATTGCTCTGGGACTCGCCCACGGCCGACTCCTCGGTCATGACCGCGACACCCTTCTCCTTGAGCTGCACCACAGCTGCGGCCTTCAGGGCCAGGATGGACTTCTCCTGGCCCGACCTCAGGTACATCTTCGCGTGGCCCATCTGCACACGGAGCCGCGCCAACGTCTCCACGTTGCATGGGGTGCGTCAGCCCCTTGCTCGGCAGCACCTCATTCGAAGTCCATCGAGTCGCCGAGTCTCGCACCACCAGGATCGGCGAGGAGCCGTCCTCGCCGTTCTCGTTGCCGCCCAAGTACGCGTAGTCCATCGCTACGATGGGCACTCCGTCCTTCGCGCGATCGCACTGCTTACGTGGAGCCGCGCGCCCGCGGCCCGCCGCGCAGCGGCGGCACCGCGCCCGGAAGGGGGCGCGGCCCACCTCGTGGTCCATCTTCTCCTGCTCCGTGGGCTCCCACGGTCTCCTCGCGGCCCCGATCGCTGGGGCCTCCGCATCGCTCTCGCCGTCCTCACCTGGCCGCGCTGGGGCGCGCTGCTCGCCGCCCTCACCCGGCCGCGCTGGGGGAGGCTGCTCGCCGCAGGGACCCTCGACGACTGGAGGGAGCTCATCGCCCCCACCTCCACGCAACGGGCAGATCTCACTGCCCTCCGCGAGTGCCGGGCTTACAGCGGCCAGGCCTGCCGGGTGAAACCCGCCGGCCCCTGGCCCAGCACCCCGCGCGCCTTCGCGCACGGGTAGACGCCCAGCTCCATCTCGCACGCGCTGTTGCGCCTCACGAAGTCGATCTCCTGCCCTGCGCTCTCGCTCCTCGCGAAGCTCCGCTCGCGGCCGCGGACGATCGCGCGCCCTGCATCGACCACCTCCGAAACTCAGGCCAGCCCCTTTGTCACGAGGGCCACCATCGCCTTGACGCCCATGATCACGCGCGCGCCGCCCGCGGCGGCGATCTCTCCCACGAGCTCGCGCGCGCCGCAGTCGGGTACCCAGCCACCGCCCGCCGCGCGGCAGCCTTCGCCTATCCTGCTCATCTCGTTCTCCACCAACGGGTGGTCCGTGGAGCTCTCCTCGGGCATCACCGTCGTCGCCGCGCCGGAGTCGGCGCCCACCACGAGCTTCCGAGGGCCGCGCGCGACCGCCCCCCGCTCCAGCAGCTTGCCGTAGAGCTCCTCGCTCACGATCCCGTTGTCCTGCAGCAGGTCGCAGGCCTCCTGCACCGCGTCGCCCTTGTTCAGGGCGTCGAGGAAGAGCCCGCGGATGGCCTTCTCAGGCTCCGGCCCACGGCCTCCCTCGACAGCCGAGACCTCACGCTGCTTGCAGTCCTTGGCGACGTGGGCCGGCCTGTTGCACTTGTAGCACGCGCGCTGCTCTGAGCCGCGCCCAGCGCCAGCGCCACCGCTGGGCCCTCCTCCACCGCCTCGGCCTCCCTTGCTGACCTTCCCGTCGTCCCCCTTAACCTTGCCGCCGCCACCGCCGCGGCCCTTGCCCTTGTCGGCGAACCAGCGGTCCTTCTTGAGGTGCCCGTGGCGGCCGCAATTGCGGCGCGGGCCGACCGACTTCGGAGGCCGAGGGAAGCTGTGGCCATCTCCCTTCTTGCCACCCTTGCCTCCGCCCTTGCCCCCGAAGGCTCCGAGCTCCATCGGCATCGGTCCTCCGGGAGTCGCCGCCGCTGCTGCCTGGGCGCGGCGCACGCTCACAGTCTCCTCGCGGAACTGCACCCACTGCTCGAGCCTCTCCGCGTTCAAGATCACGTGCTGCTTCAGCGGGCTGTCTGGCAACCTCTGCAGCACAATCCCGATCCTGATGGCATTGCTCAGCTGTTCGCCCATCCGGCCCTCGTAGAGCGAGATCTCGCGCTCGAAGGCCTCCAATCTCGTGATGAGCTCGCCGCCGAATCCCCAGCTGAGCAGCAGCATCCAGAGGCCCGCGTACCTCGTGCGCACCTGAGGCTCGTAACGGTGGTTCAGTTGCCGCCGCGCCTCCAGGTCTCCAACGCACCCGAATTCAGCACCACGTCGAAGGCCTGGGCCCTGCACGTCTGCACAAGCCAGTAGTGCAACTGGCGGCTGATCTCCACGTCGTCGTCCTCCAGGGTCGCATTGAGCATGGGCACCGCCGCCCTCGCTGCCCTCTGGAGCGCCTCCGCCATGCGAGGGCTGGTTGCTCCTGCGCACGCCCCGAAAACGATCGACCAGTCCCGCCACTTCGTGCCGTCGAAGTGCTCGGGCTTGCCTCTCGTCCGAACCTCAGAGGCCCAGCGCTCAGCCACCGGCCCCGCTCCCTCCCGCTGCGCGGGTGCAGCCGCCCGCGCCTCGTCCTCTGCCTGCCGCGCCTGCGCGGCCTCACCTCGCGCCGCGATGAGCTCCTGCTGCATCGCATGCATCTGAGCCTGCAGATCTCGAAGCACCTGCTCCGCCATCACTGCCGCTGCCTCTCAGCGCGGCTCGGGCGCCCTCCTAGCACCCTGAACTCGTTCAGGCGGTGGCCCAGAGCAGCCCAGATCCTCCTCTGCCTCTGCACCCGCCTGAGCTTCTTCGCAAAGCCAGCCCAGGCAGCGATCAGCGCCGCTCGGCGCAGCTCGAGAGCCTCCAGGCTCGCCTGCTCTGCAGCAGCAGAGGCGCGTCGGCAGCACAGCGAGAGCCACCGCTCCGCTACCATGGATGAACATTTTATTCACTAAGCCAAAACCGCTTGATCCATCATGGCCACGACGGACCTGCATATCCAACCAAAAATTGCCCCAAGACGGCCCAAGAAACCCTGAAGGCCTCCACGACGGCCCAAGCGACCCCTAAGACGGCCCAACTCAAGACGACCCCAAGAAAACCCCGGAACGGCAGCGAGGGGCCCCCAGGACGGCCTCCGCATGGGCCACACGCAGCACGAGCGCCCCAAGACGGCCCAAGACGCCCCCAAGAGGCTCCAAGAAGCCCCCACCCAAGATACCTCCAAGAGGCCACAAAGAAGCTCCCAAGGGGCCCCGCAACGACTAGACTGTACGTGGTCCGGACGTGCACCCCGCGAAGCGAGAGGAATCAAGCCTGGCTAGAAGGAGGGTCATGCGAATGTCAATGGTAATGTTGACGACCGCTGCTGCCACTGACCCTTGAAGCCTTCTTCTGCCCGCCCAAAGCAAGCCTTTGCCTCGGCAGAAGTTTGCGGTGGGTTCGAATCTCTGGGGACGCTCGCTGCACGCAGTGTGTCGTGAGCATGAGGTTTCAACACGTTGAGTCACCCAGGTCATCGTCGCCGTCGTCGTCGTCGTCGTCGTCGTCGTCGTCGTCCCCCTCCACCTCGCCCTCCTCTCCCCAACGCTCCGCCGGACGAGCCTGCTGCGAAGGCGCCCCTGCGCCTGCGTATGCCCCGCCTGGGCCGAGCGAGTACAGCGGCACCAGCGCCATGACGTGCGGCACTGGCATCATCGGCGCCTCCCCTCCTCACGTTCCTTGTCCCCCATCCTAGTCCCAGACACCCAGGAGTCATGGGAAAATCACGACGGGCGATCTCCAGTACTTTCGGCCTCTGGGGGCCCTCACCTGGCCTGGGGACCGTCAACAAAAACGCCTCGGGTTGAAAGACCGGTTCCAGGGAATGGGTCGAGACCTCTGGGGGTCGACGTTGTGAGAAATACGTGACGTCGAGGGCCTGGCTCCAGCCCACGATGCGCATCCCTTCGACTGCATGCTTGACGTCATGCACTGCTTCCCCTGAGGCTGTCGCGGCTCCCGCGTTGCCCCGTGGGCACAGGACTGTCGGGGTCGTTCTGTTGACTCATTCGCCTTCATCCCACCTCCTCGTGAGCATAATTTCTCCTCGTCGCACCATAAGACGTGTCGCTCGGGTGGGCCAGGCGTTTCGCCCGAGATTTCCTCACAATTTACCATCCTGAAATCCCACCAGCCCTCGGGGCGTAGGTCGTCTGATGATCCGCCACCGTGCCTCCTGGCACGTTGAGGCGTGGAAGAATGTCAAGTGCTGTCTGGCCGGGACCCACCGACCCCTCTCATCACAGAGTGGCGCATGCACCACCCCTTCTCCCGAAGGATCCTGGGCAGCCATGGCGTTTTGCGGCCCCCGAAGTCGTCCAAGACGGCCCAGGAAAGCCATCCATGCCGCCAAGATGGCCCAAGATGGCTCCAAGACAGCCGAAGCTAGCCCAAGATGGCCTCGAGATGTCCCAAGAGGCCTCCAAGATGCCACAAGGGGGCTTCAATAAAGCCTCCAGCAAAGCCCGCATACAAAGAAATCCTTGATCTTCCATTGGTCTTTGAAGGATTGTCGCATTCTCGGCGTTTCGAGCTGTCGCCAGCTCAAGACAGCCCAAGAAGCCTCCGATATGGCCTCAAGACGGCCGAGGAAAGCACCACAAAGAGGACTCCAGGACGGCCCAAGAGGGCGCCAAGATTGCACAAGAGCGGTCCAAGAGGACCCCAAGCCAGCCCAAGAAGGCGCTCAGACGGCCCTCAAGGATCCCAAGAAAGCCCCAAGACGACCCAGCGAGCTCCCCAAGATGGACTCTGAAAGCGCCCATACCGCCGAAGAGCGCGCCCTCCGACGGCCCAAGGAGCCCCCAAGAGTCCCCGAGGTGGCCTCAAGGCGCTGTCAAGAGGCCCCCAAGATCCCCTCATGAGGCCTCCAGAACCTTCAAGAGGCCCAACGTGTCAAACGTGACGGCATCCCGTGCCCCCTCGAATAGTCGCCACCCAACATGCTGGCACGGTTGCGGGACTCGCGACAGGCAGCTGGATATGTGTTGCCCCTCTTCCAAAACTCCGTTTCCCCTTCGGTGAGGGGCACCCTCCCCTCCCCTCCCTCAGGTGTGTTGGCCACCCCGCGTTGTGTCAGTCGGTCCTTTCTCGCTGAAGATGGCTCCAAGAAGGCCTCCGATGCTTCAAGATGGCCCCCAAGGTTGCTCAAGATAGCAGACGATGGTTCAAGATATCTTCGGACATGCCTCCAAGAGGCTCCAAGAGAGTCACGATACAGATCCAAGTGATCTCGCCTGGGAGCCCCCCAAAAGACCCTGCTAAGATGCCAGAATCAGTCAACAATAAAAGAAACTGAATGATGTATTCCTTCTCACCTGTGTGTTTCCGATAGGCTTGTGAAGTCTCAGTGTGGCCCCGAAGTGGCTCAGGAGAGACCTCCACGAGAACGCCATCAGAGGGCCCCAAGAGGCGACGTCGACGGCCCCAGAATGGGACGGGGGGGGGCGGGGGAACTCGAGGATCCCCACCACTTTTGATCGACGCCCTCCGAAGTGGAAAAAAAGGTTTTCACGAAGACCCCAAGAGAGCTCCAATTGGGCCCCAAGACCCACAAAGAGCCCCAGGAGAATTCCAAGACTTCCTTACATAGTCCCAAGAAGGCCCCAAGAGGGCCACGACAGAGCCTCAAGAGGACCCCAACAGGGATTCAAGACGACGCCTCAGTGGCTGTCAGAGTCCAAGTCCTCGCCTTCCTCGCATAAATATTACTGTTGTGCATGCTGGTGTGAATACGCGAAGTGTCAACGATCTGACAATTATCACAACTACACGGATGGAGGGCGCCTTGGTTTCAAAAGGCTGCGCCAGCCAGAGTGACACAAACAGTAACCCGAAAGCTCACAACAAACGCGCCGATGAAAGCCGAGTTTGACTTGCGGTTTAACGCATCAAACATAATCCAATTGAACTGACGGCACGGCCCCGCGCGAATCGAATTAGCTGGCCCTCGCTTCCTCCTCGTCACATTGGCAGAGGCGTCCTCCCGCCATCTGATGCGCCTCCTCCTCCTCATCCTCATCATCATCATCCTCCTCCTCCTCCCGCCCTCCTCCTCCTCCTCCTCCTCCTCCTCCTCCTCCTCCTCATCTTCCTCCTCCTCCTCCTCCTCCTCCTCCTCCTCCTCCTCCTCCTCCCCCTCCTCCCCCTCCTCCTCCTCCCTCCTCCCCCTCCCCTCCCTCCGCCTCCTCCTCCTCCTCCTCCTCCTCCTCCCTCCTCCTCCTCCTCCTCCTCCTCCTCCTCCTCCTCCTCCTCCTCCTCCTCCTCTCCTCCTCCTCCTCCTCCTCCTCCTCCTCCTCCTCCTCTCCTCCCTCGCCTCCTCCTCCTCCTCCTCCTCCTCCTCCCTCGCTTCCTCCTCCTCCTCCTCCTCCTCCTCCTCCGCTTCCTCCTCCTCCGCCTCCTCCTCTTCTTCCTTATCCTCCTCATCCTCCTTATCAGCAGCATCATCCTCCTCATATGTTGTCTTATTACTATGTTTAATAGCGTTGGTATTCATATTATGAGTACTAGTATTGCTCTTAGTGTTATTAGTGATATAAGTAATAATACCATTAGTCGCATCAGACTGGTTCTGAATATTATTCCTCCTCCTCCCCCTATTCCTCCGCCCCATCCTCCCCCTCCGCATCATCATCATCATCAGCAGCATCATCATCATCATCATCAGCAGCAGCATCACATCACAGCATCAGCAGCATCGTCAGCATCAGCATCAGCAGCATCAGTATCAACAGCAGCATGATCATCATCATAATCAGCATCAGCATTGTCGTCAGCCTCGTCATCATCGTCAACATCAGCAGCATCATAATCATCATCGTCAGTATCAGCATCATCAGCATCATCAGCATCATCATCAGCATCATCATCATCATCATCATCCTCATCATCAGCAGCATCATCGTCAGCATCATCATAATCATCATCATCCGCATCATCATCATCAGCAGCATCATCATCATCATCATCAGCCGCATCAACATCATCATCATCATCAGCATCATCATCATCAGCATCATCATCATCATCAACATCCTCATCATCATCATCAGCATCATCATCATCATCGTCGTCACCACCACCATCATCGTCATCATCCTCATCATCCTCATTCTCATCCTCATCCTCCTCCCCCTCCTCCTGCTCCTTCTCCTCCTCCTCCTCCTGATCCTCCTGCTCCTACTCCAGTTCCTGCTCCTGCTCCTCCTCCGCATCCTCTTCCGCCTCCTCCTACCCCTGTTCCTGTTCCTGCTCCTCCTCCTCCTCCTCCTCCTCCTTTTCCTCCTCCGCCTCCCCCTCCAACTCCGCCTCCACCTCCTCCTCCGCCTCCTCCTCCTCCGTCTCCTCCTCCTCCGCATCCTCCTCTTCATCCTCCTCCTCCTCTTCGTCCTCCTCCCCCTCCTCCCCCTCATCCCTTCTCCTCCTCCTCGTCCGCATCCTTATCCTTCTCCTTCCTTATAAATAACGTCTCCCTGTCGCACCCCGAGGCGATTGATTACGGCGGGGCGGGCGGTTCGCCTGAGACCTCCTCACCATTTATAACGTTGAAGCTTAAAAATGCCAACAACTTCATAGATGGACGGCGGATCGTTTTCAAAATGTGGCTCTCGCCTCAGCGCCGCGCACATTTGTTCTAAAAACTTGCATGAAGAAACTTCACGGATTGAGGGCGAGTGGTTTTCAAATGTGGTTCTCGCCTGAGCGCCGCGCACATTCTTTTTGAAAATGTGCAAAAGCTTCACGGATTGGAAGGCGGGTCGTTTACGAAATGCGGCTCTCGCCTGCGCGCCGAGCACCTATGTGTTCAAAATGTGCAAGAGATTCACGGATTGAGGGCGGCTCCTTTTCAAAATGTGGATCTAGCCCTAGCGCCGCGCACATTTGTTTTAAAAAGGTGCAAAGGTTTCACTACTTGCAGGAGGGTCGTTTTGAAAATGTGGCTCTCGCCTGAGCGCCGCGCACATTCGCTTTCAAAAGTTGCAGGAGTTTCACTGGTTGAGGGCGGGTGGTTTCCAACAGGTGGCTCTCGCCTGAACGCCGCGCACATTCGATTTCAACATTTGCAGGAGCTTCACGGATTTAGGGCGGGTCGTTTTCAAAATGCGGCTCTCGCCTTAGCACCGCGCACATTCGTTTCCAAAATGTGCAAGAGATTCACGGATTGAGGGCGGGTCGTTTCCAAAATGTGGCGCTCGCCTTAGCGTTGCGCCCACTCTTTCTAAAAAATGTCAGAGTTTCGCGGGTGCCCATGATAGACGTACCAGAAATGGTGTGTTGGAAGGATTCATGATTATGAGGGCGCAGCAGATACGATGATTCGCGGTGTTGAAGTCCCAGGAATGGCGTTCTGGTACGATTCGGGATCCGCCAGCCCCCTTGTGGGGCCACCAGGCTGTAGGACGAAG
This sequence comes from Prorocentrum cordatum, assembly GCA_963575745.1. Taxonomy (NCBI): domain Eukaryota; class Dinophyceae; order Prorocentrales; family Prorocentraceae; genus Prorocentrum; species Prorocentrum cordatum. Next base: position 595,655 of record CAUYUJ010002525.1, read on the forward strand.
CTTCGCACTTTCCTGTACCAGTTGCAGCTTGCAGTTTCCACTGTTACAATTCTGGGTCTTGCTGCTTACTGTTCCTTGTTGACTTCTTGCTGCTTATTGTTCCTTGTTGACCGCGCGAGGGGGGGAGGCCCAAAACAGGAATTGTTACCACGCCCTGAGCGTGTTGTCTGAATTGCTGGAGTGGGAAAAAATTAACACCCCTCACGCAGATCGGCGGGGTCAGGGTCCAAAAACACAAAGGATGCGCCACATTTCTGACATTCGGTGACACCTCCCACGCAGATCGGCGGGGTCAGGGTCCAAAAACACATGGGATTTGCCACATTTCTACCATTCGGTGGCACCCCTCACGCAGATCGGCGGGGTCAGGGTCCAAAAACACAAGGGATTCGCCACATTTCTCACATTCGGTGACACCCCTCATGCAGATCGGCACGGTCAGAGTGCAAAAACAAATGGGATTTGCCACATTTCTATCATTCGGTGGCACCCCTCACGCAGATCGGCGGAGTCTGGGTCCAAAAACACAGGGATTCGCCACATTTCTGACATCCGGTGGCACCTCCCACGCAGATCCGCAGGGTCAAGGTCCAAAAACAAACGGGATTTGCCACATTTCTAAAATTCGGCGGCACCCCTCACGCAGATCCGCAGGGTCAGGGTCCAAAAACGCAAGAGGTTTGCCACATTTCTGAAATCTGGCGGCACCCGTGACGCAGATCCGTAGGGTCAGGGTTCAAAAACAATATGGATTTGCCACATGTCTGAAATCCGGCGGCACCCGCGACGCAGATCCGTAGGGTCAGGGTTCTAAAACACAAAGGATTTGAAACATTTCTGACATTCGGTGGCACCCGTGACGCAGATCCGTAGGGTCAGGGTCGAAAAACAAACTGGTCCCGACACTGCTTCACGGTGGCGCTCAGACCTCATGATTTAGCTTTTGCATCGCCAGTTATCCGAGACAGGGGGCCGGCGGCATGGGGCGAAGCCCTTACGGATTGTCAAAACGCAACAGTCAAGTTTATCCGTGGCGTTGGAGTACCGAGGACAATATTTTGGCATGCTTCAGGGTATTCAAACAGTTGTCTTCCAACGAGGCACGTCCCCTGTGGAAATGAACCGTTGTAGGAGCCTATGAAAAGGAAGCTTGGGGGAGGGTTTAACCCAACATCGTTGGTAACCCTTGGGTTTACACTGATCCTCCTCCTCCTCCTACTCCTCCTCCTCCTCCTATTCCTCCTCCGCCTCCTCTTCCTCCTCTTCCCTCCTCCCCCTCCTCCTCCTCCTCCTCCTCCTCCTCCTCCTCCTCCTCCTCCTCCTCCTCCTCCTGCTCCTCCTCATCCTCCTGCTTTTCCTCCTCTTCCTCCTTATCATTTCTTTGTCCTTCTCCTCCCCCGCCTCGTTATCTGTCCTCCCTCTGCGACTCCCTCTGCCGCTCCCTAACGAGCGCTGGTCCTTCTAAAAGTAGAAGGCCCGCCCCGTGAGGATCGAGGCTTTCGCTAGGCTTCCAAAGCCCCCCGAGGCCTCCAGCAACGTCCTCTTCCTCCTCCTCCTCCTCCTCCTCCTCCTCCTCCTCCTCCTCCTCCTCCTCCTCCTCCCACTCCTCCTCCTCCTCCTCCTCCTCCTCCTCCTCCTCCTCCTCCTCCTCCTCCTCCTCCTCTCTCCCCTCTTCCTCCTCCTCCACCTCCTCCTCCTCCTCCTCCTCCTCCTCCTCCTCCTGGCTCCCCTCCTCCTCCTCCTCCTCCTCCTCCTCCACCTCCTCCTCCACCTCCTCCTCCTCCTCTCTCCTCCTCCTCCTCTCCTCCTCCTCCTCCTCCTCCTCCCCTCCCCCTCCCCCTCCCCCTCCCCCTCCTCCTCCTCCTCCTCCTCCTCCTCCTCCCTCCTCCTCCTCCCTCCTCCACCTCCTCCTCCTCCCGCCTCGTCCTCTTCATGTTCCTCCTCCTCCTCCTCCTCCTCCTCCTCCTCCTTCCTCCTCTTCCTCCTCCTCCTCCTCCTTCTCCCCCTCCCCCTCCCCCTCCCCTCCCCCTCCCCCTCCCCCTCCCCCTCCTCCTCCTCCTCTTCCTCCTCCTCCTCCTCCACCTCCTCCTCCTCCTCCTCCTCCTCCTCTCCTCCTCCTCCTCCTCCTCCTCCTCCTCCGCCTCTCCTCCTCCGCCTCCTCCTCCTCCTCTCCTCCTCCTCCTCCTTCCTCCTCCTCCTCCTCGCCTCCGCCTCGCCTCTTTTTCCTCCTCCTCCTCCTCCTCCTCACTCCTCCTCCTCCTCCTCCTCCTCCTCCTCCTCTCCTCCTCCTCCTCCTCCTCCTCCTCTTATTATTCTTAGTATTAGTATTAGTATTATTACTAGTATCATTATTAGTACTAGTAGTAGTAGTATTGTTATTAATAGTATCTATAATAGTATTTTATTTTTATTATTATTATTATTATTAGTAGTATTATTATTATTATTATTAGTATTAGTATTATTAATATTACTATTATTATTGTTATTATTATTATTATTATTATTATGTTTACTATTATTATTCAGATTATTATTATTAGTAGTAGCAGCACTAGTATCATTACTACTATTATTATTAGTATTACTCTTCATAGTAATAGTAGTATTGTTATTATTATTAGTAGTAGTAGTATCATACATATTAATAGTATTATTCTTATTAATATTATTTATTCTCATTTGAATCATTATTACTATTATTAATATTACTAGTATTAGTATTACTATTAATAATAATATTACCAGTACTAATCGTAGTAATATTCGTGTTATTATTATTCGTAGTATGCGTGTTATTAATTTTCTTATTCTTATTCGCATTATTATTCTTATCATTAGCATTATGATTATTATGATGATGAATATTATTATTGGTTTTGTTAATATTAGTAATATGAATGAAACTATAAATATTTATTAGTTTTACTATTAGTGTTATTATTATTCGTGATAGTATTCTTATTATCCTTATTATTAGTATTATTAATATTCTTCTTATGCGTCGTATTATTATTCTTAGTATTCTTCATATTCGTTTTCTTATTATTCGTCTTATTCTTCGTCGTAGTATTCTTATTCGTCTTCGTATTATTATTAATCTTAATATTCTTGAGACTCGTCTTCGTATGATTCTTCTTATTATTAACAATAGTATTCTTAGTAGTCTTATTATTCGTAGTATTATGATTCGTATTCTTCGTCTTACTATTCTTCTTATTCGTCTTAATATTATGCTTGTTCTTCTTATTCGTCTTCGCATTCTTCTGTTTATTCTTATTATTCGTCGTAGTATCCTTTTTATTAGTATGATTCATCTTCTTCTTCTTATTATTCTCATTTTTAATGGTATTCGTATTAATATGTTCTTTTTAGTATTATTCTTCTTATTATTATTAGTAGTATTGATATGATCAGTATTATTAATATTATTCGTCTGTTTCTTATCCGTCTTCTTCTTATTCGTCATATTCGTCTTCGTATTCGTATGAGTTTTCTTATTCTTCCTCCTCCTCCTCCTCCTCCTCCTCCTTCTCCTCCCTCCTCCTCCGCCCTCCTCCTCCTCCTCCTCCTCCATCCTCCCCCCTCCTCCTCCTCCTCCTCCTCCGCCTCCGCCTCCGCCTCCTCCTCCTCCTCCTCCTCCTCCTCCCCCCCCCCCTCCTCCTCCTCCCCTCCTCCTCCTCCTCCTCCTCCTCCTCCTCCTCCTGCGGCTGCGGGGCCCCCGAGGCCCCGTCTCCGGGGGGACCTCGGGGGCGCCATGCGCGCGCGGCCCGCCCTTTCCCGCAGGTCGCGCCGCGCCCCCTCTGAAGGGCTTGGGCGCGACCGCGACGGCAAGGGCGCGCCCCTCCACGACACCTCCCGGCCGGGTCCCGGACCGAGGCCCGTTCGCGGGCCGGATGACCTCCCTGCTCCAGTGGTGCGTGGCCGAGGCGTGCTCGCTGGGCCGGCGCCTCCCGCGCCCGGCCGCGCGCCCGCGCTCTCGGCGTCGGCCCTTTCCGCGCGCGCCCCAGGCCGCTCCCCGGCCAGCCGCTTCGGCAGTCCAGCCCCCCTCGGCGGCCCCCCGCAGCGCGCGCTGAGTCCAGCGCAGCGCTGGCCGCCCTCTGGCCTCCCGCAGTTGCCTCGGGCGCCCTCAGCTCGCAGCCCAGCGCCGCGCCGCCCCCCGGCGCCCAGCAGCCGCGCCAGCGCGGCGCCTGGTCAGCGCCAGCCCCGTTCTCCCGCGGTCAGTCAGCTCAGCCCAGTCTGGCGCGCCCAGGCGGCCCTGGGCCGCCGCGGTCCGCAAGGCGTCGCCCCGCGCAGGCAGGCAAGGCGGCCGCGCGGTAGGCCCCCGCGTTGCCGCGCTGCAGGGCGGCGGCCAAGCTCTGGCGAGCCGCCGTCAGCGTCGCCGGGTCGCCCGCTGCCCAGCTTCGCAGGAGCGCCTGCGCCTCCTTCCCGGCTCGCCCTTGCGTCTCCAAGGCAAAGGCGACCAGGGCCGGGCCTGGGTAGCGCCTGCGCTTGCGCGTCTCCGCCGCCGCCGCCGCAGCCCCGCCGCGCGCGGCCCGGCCCCGTCCCGCGGCCGTGCCCGCGCCCAGAGACGCGTCGGTGATCACCACGTCGGCGTAGGTGACCCCCGCGACAGCGTCGGTGAAGGCCACGTCCAGCCGCGCGGCCTCCAGAGCGCCGTCAGGGCGCAGTCTGTCCCAGGCTGGGACGAATTGCTCCGCCCGCACGCCCGCGGCGCCCCGCGTCGCAAGCCAGCGCGCGAGCCAGTCGCGGACGCCGTCGTGCTTCAGCACAGCGCCGCCTCCGACTGGGCAGCCCAGAGGATGCCCAGGGTCCGCGCGCAGGTCGGCCCCGCAGCAGGAGCCGTCAGGGCGGCGCCGGAGGCAGGTTGCGCCGGCGCCTGGCGGCAGGGGCAAGCGGAGCCGCAGGGCCAGTGCCGGGCGGAAGTGCTCGTCCGCGAGGACGTGGTCTGGCTCTGTGGGCGGAAGCAGCCAGCTCCCGGCGCCCTTCCCGCTGGCCGAGCGGAGGCTCGCCTGCTCGGTTGGCGGCAGGGAGGCGAGCAAGTGGGCGCGGCGCCTTTCCTGCGCGAGCCTTGAGAGGCGCCGCTGCCCTTTCTCCTCGCGCTCTGCTGCTGCGCCCAGCCAGTCCTCGGCCCCAGCGCCCGCCGAGCGCCCCGCCGCCGCCACCATCGCCCAGGTCCGGGGGCAGGCCGCGGCGAAAGCCTCGAGGCTAGGCAGCCCGAGCTCGCGGCGCACCTCGGCCAGGCAGGCCAGCCAGGAGCCCACGCAGGCAGGCAGGCGGCGCTCTCCGAGGCTGCGCATGCCCAGCCCTCCGCCTGCCAGGGGCAGGCAAGCCTGCTCGCGCGCCGCTGCGGTCAGGGGCTGCCCCAGCACGCCCTCCAGGTGCTCCAGGACCCGTCTGTCGTAGTCGGCGCACCAAGCCTCGCTGAGCAAGTGTGCTCGCGCGTGGTGCAGGGCGGCTCCGTTCGCAAAAGTGCGGAGGAGAGTCAGCTCGTCCTGCGCCCTCAAGCCGTGCTTGCGCAGAGTCTGGAGCGCCGTCAAGTAGGCCGCCAAGTGCCGGGTCGCTGTCTCTGGCGCCGCCGTCGCGCCGAGGCTGGTCTCCGCTGGGTCGTCGCCGCCGAGAAACTCGGCCGCGGCTCCGCCGAGGAAGGGCAAGCGGCTGCCCACGCACGTGAGCTCGGGCGTCTCCGCCGCTGCCAAAGTCGCAGGTAGTTGCAGGTTGCGCGGGTTCCACACCTTAGTCTTGTCGCCGTTGAGGCGGAGCCCGCGCGCAGCGTAGTCCCGGGGCGGCTGCCTCAGCCGCAGCGAGCGCCTCTGGGGTGCCCACGAGGTAGACGTCGCCCAGGTACGCCACCACGATGGCGCCAGTGTCTCGCCGCAGCGCGTGCGCCAAGTCCTCGTAAAGGGTCGCCGTGGCCGCGGCGAAGAGGGCTGGCGAGAGGGGGCACCCCTGGTCGAGCCCCCGCTCTGCTGTCACTGCGGTGACGCCGCCCGAGAGGTGCGCGCCGTGAGCGGTGTTCCCTCCGTACCACGCGGCCGCGAGGCGCGCGAGGGGCGGGAGCCTGGCCGCGACCTCGCGGAGGACGACGTCCCGGTCCACCTCGTTGAAGGCGTTTGCCACGTCTAGCGACAACAGCGCCCTCGAGGGCGCTTCTTCCACAGCGCAGGCCACCACCTTGTGCATCAGCTCGACGCCGTTGCGCCTCCCCACTCCGCACTGGCACGGACCCGCCGCCTGGGCGATGAGCTCCCCGTGCTGCGTCGTCGCCGCCTTCGCCGCCATGCGGCGCAGCGTCTCCCCGCAGGCGAGGGGCCGCGCCCCGCCCCGTGGCTTCCGGAGGGGAATCAAGCGGCCGCCCAGCAGCGCTTGGGCTGCCGACGCGGGCGCCTCGCCGCGCAGGACGCAGCCCAGCACCTCCACCAGCGCCGCCTTGCCCTCCGCGCGGCCGCGCAGAGTCGCCCAGTGCTCGAAGCGCGCGCCAGTGAGCCCAGGGCCGGAGTGCCGCGGGAACTTCTTGAGGGATCGCGCCACTCCCTCTGCAGCTGCCCCCTCCCAGTTGTCTGCCTGCGGCGGCGGCGGCGCGTGTGCCCGCGGCCCGCCTGCTGGAGGGAAGAGCGCGGCGAGCTGGGAGCCCGCGCCGGCCCCAGAAGCAAGCTTCCCTGGGCCCCCTGCGGCCGCGGCGGCCCGGGACACTTCCCCGAGCATCAGCAGCTCGCGCACCCGGCGGGCCTGCGTCTGCGTCGCCAGGTCTGGCGGGCGGTGGCCGCCCCCGTCGCCGTCGCCAGGGCGCGCCGTCGCCGCCCAGAGGCCGGCCCAGTCGCCCGCCCACGCCTGCCGGATCCTCGCGGTGAGAACCTTCGTGGCAGACGCGGCCCCCCGCTCGTCACCGCTCCTGGGGGGGATGGCAAAGAGCAGGCGCGGCAAGAGCAGCAGTCGCGCCCAAGCGCCTTCCCAAGCCGGCTGCGCAGCGACCGCCTTGAGTGAAGCTGCCAGCAAGTCGCCCACGGCTGCCGCGAGGTTGTCTGGGACAGCCGTCCAAGTCGGCACTGGCTCGCGGAGCGCGCCTGCCAGGTCCAAAGTGCCCCACCAGGAGAGCCCAGGGAGCTCGCCCCTCTCGGCTGCAGCGGTGTGGCGGGGCTCCAGGTCGCCAGCTGGCGCGCGGTCGTCGTCCTCCTGCGCGTCCGTCACCTCGCGGGGGCCAGCTGCTGGGCCCACGGCCGCCGCCCCAGCCGCACCGCCCACCACGCAGGCTAGGACCTGCGCCCGCGCCTCCTCGGGCAGCGCCGCCAGGCCTTCCACAGTGCCTGCTGGGATCCCCCCTGGGATGCAAGCAGGGCGCCTGGAGTAGCGGTCCGGGTTGGCACGGCTGGCCAGCCGCACCTCTCGGTGCTTGAACCCCTCGCAGCAAACGTAGCAGAGGGCCACGTGCCTGCGCACTGGCTGCAGGGTCGCCGCCCACGCGCGCACCCTGGTCCTCGAGGCGGCTCCGGGATCGGGGGCAGGCGCAACAGGCACGCCAGCAGCAATCCCAGGGGCAGCAGCGGCGCCGACTGCACCGCCAAAGTGGGCTGCTCCAGGGGGCGCGCCGTGCCCTTCCTGCGTGTTCATCGCGTCGTCCTCGCCCCCTCCCCCCTCATCCCTGGCCGGGTCAGCAGGATGCACGTCGACCTCCATGCCGAACCAGCCGCCGGCCAGCGGCCGCCGCCCAGCCCAGAGCCCGGGGCAATCGGCTGAGGGGCGGGAGGAAGGTGAAGGGTGGAATCGTGGAAGGGAAGGCGAGGAGGGAGGCGGCCGGGCAATGGCTGCGCGCGACTTGATCCTCCTCCTCCTCCTCCTCCTCCTCCTCCTCCTCTTCCTCCTCCTCCTCCTCCTCCTCCTCCTCCTCCTCCTCCTCCTCCTCCTCCTCCTCCTCCTCCTCCTCTTCGTCCTCCTCCTCCTCCTCCTCCTCCTCCACCTCCTCTTCTTCCTCCTCCTCCTCACTCCTCCCCCTC
>CAUYUJ010002526.1:0-5000 GCA_963575745.1 Prorocentrum cordatum
TCGTCGTCGTCGTCGTCGTCGTCGTCGTCGTCGTCGTCATCGCCGTCGTTGTCATCGTCGTCGTCGTGGTGGTGGTGGTTGTCGTCTTCGTCGTCTTCGTCGTCGTCGTTGTTGTCGTCGTCCCCCCTCAGGGTCGGCGGCACCAGCCGTAAGGCCTTCGAAATCCGTGTGGGCCTCGGAAGGTTTATGTTTATGCCGCCGCTTGTCCCTCCAACGTTGGGCGGCCACACACGTTGGGCGGCCCCCTCATGAGCACCCCTGCTTCTTGAAAGGTGCGGGCGTTGTCCATGGATGTAGGGGTGGCACCTTCTAAGTGAGAAGCAGCCTCCTCCTAAGAAGCCTTTCCCCCTACCCAATGTCTCCCAAGATCGGCGCCGACGGTTCCGCGTTCACGCTTGGCCTCATGATGTTCCAACTCAACACTTTAGCCTTGACCGCCAGAAACAATCTCGAGCACCAAGAAAGTTTCGAAACTCGAGTGCTTTCGCGTGTCGGGCCCTGGGAGGCGATTCTCGCTCGACACTGTTCCGACACTCTTCTGGGTGCTCGAAATTCTTTCTAGGATGTGGTCCTTAGCGGAGGGCCCCAACTACACACCTACACCAATCTTGGCCATGCCGATCCTGGCCGGTGTATAGGCATCCTGCCCATGGCAGGAGGGCGTATACACCGATTCTGGGCCTAGGGTGATCCTGGCCAGGATCGGTATTGGTGTATATTGGTGTATAGTTGGTGCCTTCCTACCGTACGTATGAAGGGAGAAATTCTTGACGCTTCGCGTATCCCCACCAACCCATTCAGAAACGACGCCCAGGCGAGTAGAGGTGATCATGGAAGCGGGGCAGCATACAGAGGAACAAGGGGCTGGGGAGGCCGTCGTACCCCAAGGGGGGGGATGGAGGAGGAGTCGGAGGCGGAAGAGGAAGAGGATGATGAGGGTGGGGAGGGAGGAATGAGGAGGAGGAGGAATAGGCGGATGATGATGTTGATGTTGATATTGATGATGTTGATGATGACGATGATGGTGGTGGTCTTGACGATGGTGATGGTGATGGTGATGGTGATGGTGATGGTGATGGTGATGGTGATGGTGATGGTGATGGTGATGATGATGATGATGATGATGATGATGCTGATGATGATGATGATGATGATGATGATGCTGATGCTGATGCTAATGCTGATGATGATGATGATGATGATGATGATGATGATGAGGATGAGGATGGGGATGGTGATGATGAGGGGGAGGAGGAGGAGGATACGGGCGATCAGAAGAGTCAAAGGCCTCTTGAATGCCTCGCGGAGTCTCTTGGGATGTCTCTTGGGATACTCTTTGAGGTCTCTTGGGGCGTCTTGGGGGCCTCTTGGCGGTCCCGGGAGCTTCTTGGACCGTCTTGGGTGCCTCGTGGGAGCCTCTTGGGGCCTCTTGGGGGTATTTTTGGGGACTCTTGGAGGCCTCTTGGGGCCTCCTGGTCGCCTCTTGGGGCCTCCTGGGCGCCTCTTGAGGCCCTCTTGGGGCGCTCTTGGGAGCCTTGGGAGCGCTTTTGGGGCCATCTTGGAGGTGATCGATCAAAGGAAGGGGGTCCCTCAATTAGCACCCCCCCTCGGGAGCCTCTAAAATCGGCCAAAACCTTAGTAAAACCGATGATTTTGGCTTCCTCGCCGAAGCCGTTTTGGACGCTCCAACTACAAGCGAAACCCCCCGTCCAGGTCCAGGGGAGGGGGTTAGGGGGAGGGGTAAACCCCTCCCCGAAGGGGATGAAGGAGGTTGGAAGAGGAAACTCCCGGAACCACCTACGCCCAGAGGGCTGGTGGGACTCAGGGGGGGAAAAGACACACAGCCACAATTCATCGTCCACTCCCAGGAACATATGGGAAAATATGGGAAGCGGCGGGGAAGACAAAAAACCCAGAAAATATGAGAAAAATATGGAGAATCCTGTTATTTGTGCGTATTTATTTGTGTGTTTGTGGGCCCCTTGAGACACGTAATCTTGGCCGTGGTCTGTGTTCCCTGCCCCCCCTCAGGACCACGAGGGCGACCAGCTGCTCACCCCGGGGGCCCAGCGCGCCCTGGACGCGTGGCACTGGAGGCGCTCGGTTGCGCGCCCGTGGGGTGGGTGGGGCAACGGCAGGGGTTGGAGGGGCGCACGGGTTTTGGACGACGATCAGTGGAGAGGAAGCATGTTGCTAAATCATTTCCAGATGTTTAAAAAGTGGTTAAAACACATGTCTTAAACATGCAACATCATGTTTTAAACATTTCTACAACATTATGCAAACATTTTGAATATTGTTTTTCCAATGATCGAACGGTTCGAGTGCCCATTGTCAAGGCATCCACAACCTACGGGGGTGAGCTCGGGGGCAACGATAGGCATAAGGGGGATGCAGCGACCCCCACTCGCCCATACCTCGCTGATGGGGGGGGGCCCTATGGCCCCAAGCTGCCCAGAGAGGTGCGGATGCACCATCGGGGGCCTGTCGCCGATCTGTCAGCGATATGATCGCGGGCTTTGGGTCCTCGGGCCCCCCCCCCTCAGATGGGATGGGTCCCAGGGTCCTCGGGCCCCCCCCCCAATGGGATGGGGGGGGAGGAGGAGGAGGAGGAGGAGGAGGAGGAGGAGGAGGAGGAGGAGAGGAGGAGAGGAGGAGGAGAGGAGGGGAGAGGATGAGGAGGAGGAGGAGATGAGGAGGAGGAGGAGAGGGGGAGGGGAGAGGGAGGGAGTGAGGAGGGGAAGGGGATGGGGATTGGGAGTGGAGGGAGGAGGACGACGACGACGACGGCAATGACGACGACGACGACGACGACGACGACGACGACGACGACGACGACGACGACGACGACGACGACGTCGACGTCGACGGCACCACCAGCGGCGGCGGCGACGACGTCGAGCACCGGAGCTGTCAACATGACGCTAATCCCAGCCACACGCCGCACCCACACCGCACCCACAGGGGGGGAGGGAGGGGGGGAGGAGGACCATGGCGTCACCCCGCACAAACCCACAGCAACACACCACACCCACACCACATCCACGGGGGGGGGAGCCACCACTCCACGCCCACGCCCACAGGGGGGGGACATCGCGCGGGGGTGGGGGGCCCGATGGCATTAGCATTGGGGGGGGGGCCCAAACCCTCGACCATATATCGCCCATTTCATGTCGATGTTTTCCCCCCTATGCCTATCCCCCCCTATCGTTGTCCCTCAGGAGCGCTCTTGGCGGCACGGTCTGCCCGGGGTACAAAATCCAGGCCGGTTCGGGGAGGGTTCCCCCGATGCTCTGCGTGCGTGTTGGATGCTCTTGTGCATCCTGGGGGAGGGTGCTCTTGAGTAATTTGATGGTCTGGGGTGTTTTGGCCAGCCGAGGGTCTCATGTTCCTGAAGGATGTTTTTATGTCCTAGGTCCGCCCGTAGCGGCCTCGCGCGCGGCGACAAGGCGGAGCGAGTGCAAGCACTGACGCGAGGTCGCGACCGGGCCCTCAAGAATCGCTGGGAATTCGAAGCGTCTGGCGACATCAGCCATCCGGGCGCGGATAGCAGGGAGGAGACACGCCAGCCGAGGGGCTTGCCCAATCGGCGGCATGAGCAGCGGAGGTATAGCATCAGAGCATCTTGGAGGGGGGAAGCCTGGGGGTGGGGAACGTACCAAGACATGCTCGCGTTCGGCCTCATGGGGCCCTCGCAGGACCCTGGGACCTTCACAAGAAGAACGGCCCAGGATGAAAAGCTGGCCGTGGGGACAGGGTCGGGACTTCCGGGGATCACGTATGGAGAAACCAAAATATGGTATCGCGTGTCTGGACATCGCCTTGCAATCGCCCATTCATCGGGGGGCCTGATGGCCCACCCCTCCCAAGAGCGTGCGGTTTCGCTATCGGGGGCCTGTCGCCGATCTGTCGGCGATCCATCGCCGAGCAATGCCAGGCCGATGTCTCCGCCCCCCCCAACTCCCCTGAGCCTGTCTCGCTCCCCTTCAGTTTGAGATCGGGGGCGTCGAAAGGGGGAGGGCGCCGGATGGAGCCCGGCGAGCACGAGGCTCCGAGGGCGAGGAGGCGTTGGTTCAAGCAGTGGCGAAGCGTCCAGGCTCGCCTATAGCCCTACCAAACAATGTTCTAAGAACCTTTTGTGGTGTCCACGATATGTTCTCAAAACATGTCTGGCGGAACCTGCCCTGTTTTATCACGTCGGGTTGATGTTCCAAGAACGCTGCTTTGTTCTTAAAACGCTTTTGGTTTCGAATAATATTTCGTGGTAGGACTATAGGAATGCCGGGACGGTCGGGGAGGAGGAGGAGAAGGAGGAGGAGGAGGAGTGCTCAATTAGGAAAGCGCGCCAGAGGATAGCCCTGAATACACTAAAGGGGGGGTGTGCTCGCAGAACCCCCCCCCCTCCCCCCCTTCAAAAGGGGGGCGGGAGATTTTCGACCCCCCCCCCCATTAAGGGGGGGTCCGAACCCACCCCACCTCCCCTCCCTTGAATGGGGGTGAGCTTCCGGACCCCCCCCCCACCCTTGGCGCTGGAAAGGGGGGGCAGGGTCCGACCCCCCCCCCCTCCCCCCCTTTGCGCCGAACAGGGGGCTGGGGAGGGGGCCTCTCGAGTAGTGAGTAGGGAGTAGAGTGTTTTGAGTAGCGATTGGTGAGTAGTGGGTATTTGATAGTGAATAGTGCGCAGTGCGTCGTGAGTGGTGAGTGGAGAGTAGTGGGTAATGGCTTGTGGTAGTAGTGAGTAGCGCGTAGACATTAGTAAGTAATGAGTAGTGAGTAGTGGGTAGTGAGTAGGGGAAGAGTAGGGGGGGAGGAAGTAGTGAGCAAGAAATTGTGAGTAATGAGGAGCGAGTAGTGTGTAGTGAGTAGTGCATAGAGAGAAGCAAGCAGGGAGTAGGGATGAGGGAGTAGACAGTAGCGAACAGCGAGGAGTGAGTAGTGAGTAGTGCGTGGTGTGCCAGAAGTAGAGAGTAGTGAGTAGTGAGTGGTGGGTAGCGAGTAGC
>CAUYUJ010002526.1:10000-23920 GCA_963575745.1 Prorocentrum cordatum
CCGGCCTCATTTTCGGGCCCCGCTCGTTCCGAATCGTGCTCCCGCTGCAGCGCTGGCCTCATTTCCGTGCTTCCGCTCGTTCCGAATCGTGCTCCCGCTGCAGCGCTGGCCTCATTTCCGCGCTTCCGCTCGTTCCGAATCGTGCTCCCGCTGCAGCGCTGGCGTCATTTCCCGTGCCATGCCACGGCATGCAACGCAATGCTAGGTTGCGTTCCGCTGCGCGATGCCATGCCTTCAGCCAAAGCTGTGATGTGCAGTGCTTAAGTGCCACGTCGTGCTATGCCATGCTACGCTTAGATCTTCAACGCCATGCTATGCAATGTTATGTTCGGGGCCGCTGTGCGATGCCATGCTTTGCGTTGCAAAGCTTTGTGATGCAATTCTTCACTACGCCACGCCACGCCATGCTGTGACATACTACGCTTCGCGGTGCTCTTCTACGCCATGCCATGCCGTGCTCTACAATGCATCGCGTACCCTGTCGGGATCATTGCCCTGCTCGACATCCGACTGTGCGAGTAGAGAGGGGATCTACGCCATCGTAAGGGATGGGAGGGAGGGGCAGGATGTAAGATATGACGCGAGCGCACCTAGCTTGTCCTCCTCCCCCTCCTCCTCCTCCCCCTCCTCTTCCTTCCCACTCCTCCCCCTCCTCCTCCTCCTCCCCCCCCTCCTCCTCCTCCTCCTCCCCACTCCCCCTCCTCCGAGATCGCTCGGGCGTCCAAGCCTCCCGGATCATCGGGGCGGGGGGCGGTCCAGGGCAGCTGCGGGTTCGCGCCTCGGGGGGCCCAGGCCGGAGTCGCGCCCCGGGCAGCCGCTGTCCCGCGGGACTTCGGATGCCTCGGGCGGCCGAGCGGCACGGCCGACTCCCACACGCTCGCGCCGTGAAGCTCGCCGAGGGGGAAGCGGGCCACGAGGGGCGCGGGCCCCGCGGCTTTCTGCTGGGCTTGTGTTCCACCACCACCACCACCATAACATTTCAGGGGGAGGGGGTAACTTGGAGGGGGAGGGGGTCCTCCTCCTCCTCCTCCTCCTCCTCCTCCTCAACCTCCTCCTCCTCCTCCTCCTCCTCCTCCTCCTCCTCCTCCTCCTCCTCCCCCTCGTTCTCAACCTCCTCCTCCCCCTCGTTCTCAACCTCCTTTCCCCCTCCGACGTATGGTGGTGGTGGTGGTGGTGGTGGTGGTGGTGGTGGTGGTGGTGGTGGAAAAGAGGGCCATCGTTTTCGGCCGCTTTCGGGCTCTCGGGGCCCTCTACGGGCCCCAGGACTGCCAGGAAACGGCTCAGGATGAAGATCTCGTCCCAGGGGAAGGCTCTGAGGTCCAGGACCCGTTTCACTCAGGACTCGTTTCCCCCTTGCGAAGATGTTCGGCAATGCTCGGCTTCGGCTCCTGGGGGGCTCTTTCTGGGCCCGGGGGCCTCGGAGGATCCCGAAAGTCCGTGCGGAGTCAGTCCGTACGGAGTGTTTGGCCTTTGTGTGGGCTGGATCCGTCTGGACTCGGCCTCTCATGATATGGTGCCAAGTCCAGGGGGCCACATGCGAACCCTACCCCCGCCCCCCACGATTTCTGAGGGGGAGGGTGGGGCCCCACTTCGCTCGGGAGCTCCCGAACGACGTGAACCCCACCCTCCCCCTCAGAAACCGTGGGGGGTAGGGCCAGGGCTCGCACGTGGCCCCCCGAAGTCTGCACGGAGCGCTCGGCCTCCGCCGGGGGAGGTTCTCGGGCGCGTTCTCGTGCGCGTGCCCGGCGGCTCTCCCCGGCTTCTCACGGTGCTGTCCCGCAGCCCCGCCTCGTCGTCGAGGGGCGTCGAGGGGCGGCCCAGGTCCACGCCAAGAGCGGGCGGCTTCGCTGTCGGGGGCTTCTCGCCGACACGTCGGCGGTGTGTCGCCGATGCTTGGTCGACGCTCGCTCCCTCTGCGCCCCTCCCCCCGTTGACGTCCCCCCCTCAGGTGGCGCCAGCCGCTGCGGGAGCCACCGGCCTGGTCGAGGAGCGGTGCGACCGAAACTGGTACGGGAAGCACGTGGACGAAAACCGAGAGCAGTTCCTGGCACGGCTTCTAGTTGCGCGCAGACAGCCCAGCATGCCTAGTCGGGGCGGTCTCGACACTCAGGCGATCGCAAACATGGATCAAGGGGGCGTGGGTTAGCGACGGGTCCCGTTTCCATGGGAAATCGCGGATTTCCGCCGCCGAGCGAGGCGGCACCGGCCGCATTTTGTCGAGGGCACCTCCCCAGATCCATGGATTTGGCGACCGCGCGCCGAATCCATGGATCGGTGAGCCATGTTTGCGCGCCCCCGAAACACCGTGTCGCCGTTGAGGGGTTGCGGCGCCGTTCCGGAGCCGAGGCCGCCCGGGACTGCTCGGGCGGGCATGTTGAGCTCAGCCGGGACTACTTTGGGGGGTTGTCTGCGCGCAACCAGAAGCCTCACTGGCAAGTCCTGTCCATGTGGAGCCGAACCCTCCGTCGGTGTCGCCGCGGGCGGTGTCCATTTGAGAAGGTCGCCTGTCCGACCGCGGCCGCTGCCGGTGTTTGACAACGTCTGCTGTTGGGCATCGTGCCCATCGTTCACGTGCCCAGTTCGGGCTTGCCAAGAGGAGTGCAGCGAGCCTGCGCAGTTGGCTCTCGAAGAACAGCAAAAACGCATCAACATGTTAGCAGCGAAGGCCCCACACTGCGTGATTGCTCTGCGGAGGTGAGAGCTATGAAGTAAAAGCTATGTGATGCAAGCTGCGCGGTGTGAGCAGGATGTGACAGCCATGGGGGGTAAGCTATGTGATGTAAGCTGAGTTGTAGAAATTTGGTGGTGTGAGCTATGTGATGTACCTATGTGGTGTCAGGTAGTTTGTGCATGTTATGGCGGGTAAGCTATGCGCTTCGAGCGGCAGGTGGAAGCTATGGGGCGTAAGATATGTGATATTGTATACATGGGGTTAAACATGTTCAGTGCAAGTTAATCGGTGTAAGATACGTGGCGTAAGTTATGTGGTGGACATTTTGGTGTACAAGCCATGCGGTGTGACATGGAGGTGTCCTTCATGTGGAGTAAGCTATGTGTTGTCAGCTATCTTGTGCAAGCTATGCGGTGCAAGCTAGGTGGTGTAAACTGTGTGGTGACAGCTAGCTCGCTTAAGCTATGCGGTGAGAACTTGAGATGAACGGCATGGGGCGTAAGATATGTAATGCCAGCTATGTGGTGTAACGGTTCGGTGTAACCGATGTGTTGTTCACGTTGTGGGGAGTGCTACGTCGTGTAATATTAGCGGTGTGGCATGGAGGGTAAAGTTATGGGGGGTGTAAGTTATGTGCTGTAAGCGATGCGATGTCAGATCTGTGGTGTAATCTGATTCGTGACAGCTATGTTTTGTAAGCAATACCGTGTGATGTGGAGGTTGAAGCTATGAGGAGTACGCTATCTGATGTACGATTTGTTGTTTCATCTGATATCTGATGGCTTTCGGCCCCCCCCGCCACCGTGTCTGGATTGTGGATAGAGAACTCTTTTGGCTTCCTGGGTGCCTCTTGGGGCGGAAGGTTCGAAGTTTCGGTTCGTGGTCCCCGTCTTGGGGCCGTCTTGGGGCCCTCTTGGGCCGTCGTGGGCGCCTCTTTGGCCGTCTTGAGGCCCTCGTGGGCCGTCGTGGGGCCCTTTTGGGGAGGCTCTTGGAGTCCTTTTAGGACGTCTTTGGGAGCTTTTTCGGCCGATTGGAGACCATCTTGGGTGTCTTGAACCCGTTGTTCGGCGATTCGGGGCCTTCTTAGACCGTCTTGTGGACTTCTTCACGCCCTCTTGACCCGTTTTGGGGCCCTTTGGATGACGCCCGGACCCCCAAGCTATTAGTGAATTTCGGGTCCGGGCCTCTGGCAGAATCTTCAGGATTGAGGGCTGGGGCTTAGGGGATTAGGCCAAGGATCTGAGGACATTCCAATTCTCACCGAGCGCGTTCCACTACTCTCAAAGTGCCTACTCGCAAACGTCAGAAAAACACATGCCCGCTTTGATGTAATTCCTCGTAGATCCTCCGCGGAGGATCCAGGCCATTTGCGAGTAGTTATTTTGCGAGTAGTGGAAGGCGCTCGTCTAAATTCGTGCCTCAAGGGCACGGTGGCCGACATGCGGTGTAAGCTATGCGGTTCTGGTGTAAGTTTTGTTGTGACTGCTTTGTCGTGTCAGCTGTGCGGCTTGAATGGCAGGTGATAGCTATGGCGTTTATGTCATGTGATTTGAGCTATGGTGTGAAAGCTATGTTGTGCAAGCTATGCGGTGGGCAATGTTTGTGTGTAAGCTATGCACTGAACGCTGTGTCGTGTAAGCTATGCGGTGTCAACTGCATGCGAACGTCGTGTTGTGAAAGTGATGTGACGTATGTGATGCGCACTATGCGGTGTAAGCTGTGTGGTGGAAGCTATGTTGTGCAAGTTCAGAGTTTGGGGCGCCCACGTCGTTCTCAGGAGTCCGCACGGGCGGCAACGTGACGATACCTCGGCATGCCCCTCCCCAAGCGCGAGGCGCTAACGAGGCGCCAATGCGGCGGCACGGGCGGCACCGTGGACGCAACCTCGGCAGAGCCCCCCGAGCGTGCGGCGCCAACGGAGCGCCCGCAGGGCGGCACGGGCGGCAACTCGGCGAGGCCTCGGCATCGCCCCCCCCCCAACAATAGACAGAGCGCGCGGCGCTTCCCCCCCCCGGGTGGCGCGGGCGGCAGCGGGGCGCAGCCTCGGCGTGCCCTCCCGGCGCCCAGCGCGGGGCTCCCCCGAGTCGCACACCGGGCGGCACGGGCGGCAGCGGGGTGCAGCAGCGGCGGGTCTCCCAGGCGCGGGAGGCGCCAGCGGGGCGCCCGCGAGCCACGAGGCGGCACGCACGGGCGGCAGCGGCGCGAACAAAAAAGGCAGCCTCGGCATGCCCCCCAAGCGCGGGGCGCTAGCGAGGCGCCCACGAGGCGGCACGGGCCCAGAGCTTGGCGAACCGCGGGATATCCAACCACGTACGTAAAGGCAAGTGTTAGCCAGCGTGGAACCCCACAGTGCGGCATTGCGATGAAAGGGTGGAAGCTGTGCGGTGTAAGCTGTGCGATGCAGACGGTGTGGAAGCTACGCGGTGTACGTCACATGTTATGCGCTGGGTGGTGAAAGCTGTGCGAAGAAAGCTATGTCGTGCAAGCTATGTGGTGTGTGCAGGAGGTGGACTGTACGTGGCTGTATGGGGTGCAACATCTGTGATGTAAGTTATGCTGTGTAGGCTATGCGGTGTAAGCTATGCGGTTGAGGCTATGATGCAAGCAATGTCGTGTAATATACGTTGTATGATCTGCAGGTGGCAGTCATGTGTTGAGAAGTAATTTATGTAAGTTTTGGGGTGCACAGCTGTCTAGTGTAAGCCAGGCGGCGTACGCTATGGGGTGTAATGTATGCGATGTGAACTTGGCGTGTAGGTTAGGAGGCGTAAGCTATGTGGTGTAAGCTATGGCGTGCCAGCTATGCTGTGCATTACAGGTTGTAAGCTCCATGCGGTAAAAGCTATGGTGTAACTTGTGTCATGTAACCTATCGCGGCGTGAGTTGAAGGTGAACGCTATGGGGTGCACGCTATACGATGACAATGGTGTGGACGCTATGCGGTGTACGCCATTGTTCTGTATGTTCGGTGGTGAGCGCTACTTGTGTAACATATGCAGTGTGACCGGCAGGTGAACTGCATAAGGCGGCATGGGGTGTAAGTCATGTTGTGTACGTTATGTAGAATAAGTTATGCAGTGCAAGCCAGGCCGTGTGAGCTGTGCTGTGTGAGCTGTGCGGTGTCCGCTACGGCGCAGGCTAGGGCGTGTACGACACGTTGTATGAGCTGCAGGTGAGAGTCACGCGGTGAGAGCTATTTGATGTAAGCTTTGGAGTGCACAGTATGTGGTGTAAGCTATCGTGTGTAAGCTAGGTGGCGTACGCTATGTGGTTTAATATATGCGATGTGAACTCGACTTGTACGCTAAGAGGCGTAAGCTATGCGGTGTAAGCTATGTTGTGTGGTGTAGGTTTTAATGTTCATGGAGTATAAGCTATCTGGTTGAACTTGTGCCGCGTAACCTATGCGGCGCGAGTTGAAGGCGAACGCTATGGAGGGGGGGTCAGATATGTGATATACGTCATGTTGTGCAGGCTAGGCGGTGTAAGGTGTACGGGGTAAGCTATGTCGTGTAATCGACCTGGCGGGTTCTTTGTCTTGTCCGCTCAGGGCACGGGACGCCCACGAGGCGCCCACGAGGCGCCCACGAGGCGCCCACGAGGACGCCCACGAGGCGCCCACGAGGCGCCCACGAGGCGCCCACGAGGCGCCCACGAGGCAAGCTCAGAGCACGGGACGCCCACGAGGCGCCCACGAGGCGGCAACGTGGCGGCACCGCGGCGGCACCTCGGCACAGCCCCGCAGCGCGCGGGGGCGCCGACGAGGCGCCACGAGGCGGCAACGAGGCGGCGGCGTGGCGCGGCCTCGGCCTATTTCGCAAGCGCGGGGCGCCCACGATGCACCCACGACGAAGCCCCGGCAGACCTCCCAAGCGCGAGGCAGGCCAGCCACAATTGGGAGCTGTGGTCCTGACCCCCCCCCCTGGGGGGACCCATCGACTTCGACACCCCTCTCGAGAGATCGTCGGTGCGATGGGTTCCCTTAGGGGGGTAAGGACCACAGCTCCCCCAGTTATGGCTGGTCGGCGAGGACCCGCGTCCACGAGGCGCCCACGAGGCGTGACGGGCGGCTCCGTGCCGCAGCCTCTGCACGGCCCCCCAGAGCGCGGCGCCCACGAGGCGGCACGGGCCGGCCACGTGGCGAGGCCCTGCAGAGTAGGCATCGAGTCGCTTCAGTATCACTTTCAGCCAGCGTGGGCCCCAACAATTGCACTATTGCACTGTGGAGGTGACTGCGAATTGATGCGAGGTATGTGATGCAAGGTATGTGGTGTAGGCCATGCGGTGCAAGCTGCGCGGCGCAAGCCATGTCGTGCAAGCTATGGGATGACAGCCATGCCGTGTAAATTGTGCGGTGTGAGCGCCAGTGCGTGTAAGCTAAGCTATGGTCTGTAAGCTATGTGGTGCAAGCGATGCCGTGTAACCCATGTGGTGTAAGCTATGCTGTACAAGATAGTGTATGTAAGCTATTATGTGTGGAACGGGGATGCCACCTACTGGTGTAAGCTATTTTGTGCAGCTATACTGCTTAACCTAGGCGGTGTAAGCTATGTGGTGTAAACATCGTGGTGTAGCGATCTGGCCAACGATATGCCGTGTAAGCTATGCGGTGTGAACGAGAGGTGGGAGTTACGGGTTACAAGCTATGTAATGCAAGCTATACGGTGTCAGTTATGCGCTGTAAGTTTTGTGATGTAAAGTTTGTGGTGTAAGCCGTGGTGCAAGCTATGCTGTGTAAGCTATGCGGTGTAACGTGGACCTAGAAGTTGTGGGAGAGGGGGGGGCGTAAGCTATGTGATGTAGACGATGCTTTGTAAGTAATGCGGTGTGAGCCATGTCATGAAAGCTATGTGGTGTAGACGATTTGGTGAAAGTTTTGTCTTGTAAGCTTTGCAGTATGAACTGGGGGTAAAATCTATGGGGTGTAAGTTACGGCACGCAACCTGTACTGTGTAAGCTATGCGGTTGGAAGCATGTCGCGTGGGCTCAGAGCACGTGGCGCCCACGAGGCGCCAACGAGACGGCACGGGCGGCAACGTGTCGCAACTTCGGCACACACTCCCATCGCGCGGCGCCCATAAGGCGCCCAATCGCGCGGCGCCCACCGGAGGCAACCCAAAGAGGGGGGGTGGATTCACCCCCTCCCCCCCTGGCGCCGGCGCCGGCGCTGGCGGCGGCCAGCAGCGCCAGCGCTGGCGCCAGCGACGGCGGAGACGCAGCGACGATGACCACCACTACCACCACCGCCACCAGTACCACCACCACCACCGCCTCAACCCACCATCACCACCACCACCACAAACCCACCACACAACCAGCACCACCACCACCACAGCCACCACCACCACCACAACCACCGCCACAACTCACCATCACCACCACCACCACAAAAACCCACCACCACTACCACCACCACCACAATCTACCACACCACCACCACCACCACCGCCACAACCACCACCACTACCAGCAGCACGACCCACCGCCACCACCACAAACCACCACACCACCACCACCACCGCCACCACCGCCACCAGCACCACGTCCACAAAACACCGCCACCACCACAACCCACCACCACCACCACGTCCGCAAACCACCACCACACCACAACCATCACCACCACAATTCACCATCACCGCCACCACAACCCACCATCACCACCACCTCCACAAGCCACCACCACACCACCTTCACACCACCATAACCATCACCACCACAACTCACCATCACCACCACCACCACCACAAAAACCCACTACCACTACCACCACCACCACAATCTACCACACCACCACCACCACCACCACCGCCACAACCACCGCAATTACTAGCAGCACAATCCACCGCCACTACGACAAACAACCACACAACCACCACCACCACCACCGCCACAACCGCCACCACCAGCACCACCTCCACAAACCACCACCACCACAACCCACCACCACCACCACCACAAACCACCACCACACCGCCACCAAACCACCACCACCACCACCACCACTACCACAAACCACCACCACACCACTTCGAAACCGCCACCACCACCACCACCCACCACCACAATCACCACCACCACAACAAACCACCACCACCACCATAACCACCACCACCGCCACCACCACCACCACAACCCACCACCACCACCACCACCACCACCACCACCACCACCACCAACGTCCTGGTCGACGCTCCCCGCCGCCGCCCGCCCTCCGCCGCATGCGCCAGCGCCGGCCCAGAAGAAGAAATCGTCGTCCCCGCCGCCGCCGCCAGCCGCCGCCGACGCAAGCGCCGGCCCGAGGAGAGGTGGGGAAGCAGGGGAGGAAGGGGGGGGTCGACCCCCCCCCCCTGTGTCAAGGGGGGGGGGTCCGGTTTCCCCCCCCTCTCCAAGCGATCACAGAACGCGCTCTCTCTCTTATGTTGAGATGTTTGTTTCACTGGTGTGTTTGGTATGATTTCGGTATGTGTGAGCGCTTGTGGACCTGTGCGTGTGTTTTACGCCAGGTTGCTGCCACATGATACTTTGCGATAAACGGGCGCGCGCATTGTTTGATTCCACAAAAAGGAATGGCGATCGCCAGCCGAGGTGGGATTGTATGAGGTCAGATGGGACATGACCGATGGGCCAGAGTCGCATGCAACATGCAGCGTCCCAAAGGGGGGACGATAATCCCCAAGGGGGGAGGGATGCAGAGCCTGTCTCAGGTTTTGCGAGGTTTGCTTCTGAGGCGCTGGCTAGAGCTGGCGGCAAGCGGCGGCAGCAGGCTCGAGCATGGCGAATCCTCGGGGCACTCCCGCAGGCAGCAGGGGGCGGCAACGGGGTGGAACGTGGCGACTTCTTCGGACACCGCCACAGGCAGCCACGGGCGGCAACCGGCCAGAACGTGGCGAGTCGTCGAAGCAGCCCCCAGGCGGCAAGGGACGCAACGGGACACCCCCACAGGCGGCAACGGACAGCGACGGGGCGACAAACGCAACGTGGCGAAGCTCGGGACACCCATCCGATTCATTAGAAGCGCAAGTCGGAGTACCCTCCAGTGCAAGCGTTGTTTTGGGAAGGGCCCCGAAGCACAAACACTGTTTGGGGACAGATGTCCGCCAGCGTGGAAGGCACCCAGTGTGATTCATGCGGTGTGTATATATGCGGTGTGAAATGTGTAGTGTGAGCAATGTGGGCCAACATATGTTGTACAATATGTGTATATATATATATATATATATTACGAAGTATGTGGTGTAAGTTATGTGGTGCAACGTATGCGGTCTGAGCTACATGGTGGAAATTATGTGATGCAATCTGGGTCGTCAAGCTGTGCAATGCTACCTGTGTGGTGTGGTAGATGTTCTACGTGGTGTGACTGAGTTATTCAATGCCATCGTTGTGGTGTGAGCTACGATGTGTGAACCATGAGGTGTAAGCTATGTGGTGCACTATTCGGTATAAGCTACGAGGTGCAAGGTATGTGGTGCAATATGTGTGATGTGAGCTGTGCAGTGTACGCGCGGTGCGCCCACGAGGCGCTCACGGGCGGCAGCGTGGCGCAGCGTCGGCGGACCCACCTGGAACACGGGGCGTGGCGAGATGTCGGCGGACCCACCCGGCGCATGGGGCGCCCTAGAAGCGCCCACGGGCGGCCATGTGGCGACATCTCCGCGGACCCGCCCAGCGCACGGAGCACGCAAGAGGCGCCCACGGGCGGAATGCGTGGCGAGGCCCCGGCGGTGCCACCCAGCCCGGTGGGCGCCCACGGGGCGCCACGCAGCGCCCGCGGGCGGCAGCGTGCCGAAACCTCGGCGGACCCATGTAAGTCCCCGGGGGCAAGAAGTAAGAAGACCTGAGTGCACGCACTGTTTGGGGGGAGAAAGATCTCCTCAGTGCAAGCGCTGCTCTGGGGGAATACGTATGAAACCGTAGCCTTGCGTGGGGAATACCGTTTCGGTTTGCGCAGAGTTATTGGATCGGCGGTGGGCCTCCCTGACGGCACCTCCGGCGCCGCCCCTGGCGCGCGGAGCGTGCCAGGGAGGGGGGGGGGTCCAGCGCCGATCCCAGAAGTCCGCGCGGACTTCCGAAAATTTGTGCTCATGCCGTTTTCTGTTGATCCAGGATCGGGATCCGCTGGAGATTGTGACCGCGGAGCGGCTGGAGAAGATGTCGACCAAGGAGCTGATCAAGCTCGCGAAGAAGCTCCAGGGGGAGGTGGCCGAGATCGACGACGACATGGACCTCTCCGTGGAGGAGGACCCCTGCAAGACCCGCAGGGAGAGTGCCCGCCGGCTGCAGGCCGCGAGGCTCCGCAGGCTCCAGGCCGAGGCGGAGAGCGTAGAGATTGGGAAGGAGGAGTTCGAAGAGCTCCTCGAGGAGGAGATTGCAGAGATCGAGGGCGAAGAAGACCCGTGCTCCATGCCCGAGGAGGCTTTCCTCAAGGTGGAGGAGGTCCTGGACCAGGAGATCGTGGGCACCGAGTCGGAGAGCCAGGGAGCCTTGCGCGAGGAAGAGGCCAAGCTGAAAAAGGTGCACGGCTCTGTCGAGGCGGAAGCCTCCGGTCACACAGCGACGGAGGTCAGCGCCGAGGGCCTCAACTTCACGCACCGGCACAGAAAGCCACCGGCCAGCGCGAAGTGCTCCGCGAGCCACGAGGACTGCAGGTCCACCGAGTGCTGCTCCGACCCCGGGCTGCAGTGCTATCCAGCTTCCTGTGGCAGATCCCGCCGCCGTGCCAGCCCGACCCCCTCGGTGGCCGCTGTGGGCGTAGGAGGAGGAGGAGGAGGAGGAGGAGGAGGAGGAGGAGGAGGAGGAGGAGGACGAGGAGGACGAGGAGGAAGAGGAAGAAGAAGAAGAAGAGAAGAGGAGGAGGAGGAGGAGGAGGAGGAGGAGGCCGTCGTGTGTGGCACCCTCGAGGCTCTCGAAGGCCACGGGGGCCTGTTGGGCGCCTCTTGGGGGACTCATGGGGGGGGCCTTTTGGCAGTGTCTTGGAGGCTCCTTGGAGGCTCTCGGGAGCTCCTCGGGCCGTCTGAGGGAGCTGTTGGGTCAGGCGATAGCAAACATGGATTAAGGGGGCGTGGATCAGTGACGGGTCTCGTTTCCATGGGAAATCGCGGATTTCCGCCGCCGAACGAGGCGGCACCAGCCGCATTTGGGGAGGGCACCTCCACCGATCCATGGATTTGGCCACCGCGCGCCAAATCCATGGATCGCTAGTCCATGTTTCTGTTCGTTCCCCCGATTGGGCCATCTCGGCGCTGTCGGAGTCCGTCTTGGTAGGCTCTTTGGGTCGTTCTCGGGCCCTCGTGGGGACCGAGGGCTGGATAAGGGCTCAATCGGGCCATCTCGGAACCCCCTTGGACCGTCTTAGGGCTCTGTCGAGGCCTCGTGGGCCGTCGTGAGGCCATCCTGGAGGCTTCTTGTGCCGTCTTGAGCTGATGGAAGCCCGACAGGGTGAGACTGCAGAAGTCCACTACTCACCTTCGGAAAATATAGGTTTCTTGTCCTCTTCTGGCCCTGCTGGAGGTTCTCTTGGAGCTCTCTTGGGCCGTCTTGAGAGCCTCTTGGGCAGTCCTGGGTCCATCTTGGGCTGCTCGGGGCCATCTTGGGCCTCGGGCGAGCCAAACTGGGTGTCTTGAACGCCCTGGGGAGCGCCAGGAAGGCGGCGTGCCCAGGGAGTCTCGGAAAGGGAGCTGGGTGGAGATGCAGGGCAGGCTCATGCGGCGTCGGCGCGCGCAAAGGTCTTCGATCCTGCGTCGATCGTTCGACCTTGAACCGATCGCGGCCCCGATCGTTCAGGCTTGATCTCCGCCGGGCCCTGTGGTGTCACCGTGCCGTCGGTGCCTCCGCGTCGCTCATCGTGCGGAGCTCTGCCCTGAACGCCTTCGCCGGCGTCGCCGGCGCGCCATCGCCGCGTGAACCTGCCGTGCGCCCCTGTATGTGATGAGGGGCAGAGTGCAGGGGCGCGCAGCGAGAAGCCATCTGCTTTTCGTCAGGGTATCCTGGGTTTCTTCGCTCCTCGCGCTGCGCGGTGACTCCCCGCAGCCGTTGAGAGAGCTGCTGCGTGCAGGGTGCTCTGGGTTTCCCCTCTGGTGCACCTCGCGCACGGGTTCTCAGGGTTGGGTTCCTTGCGAGGGCTTCTTGCGGCTGCGCCCACACTGTATCTTCTCAGAAGACTGCAGAAGCGCATCACTATTCTTTAATTCGGGCTTGTCCCTCTACAGGAGGAATATTCAAACATAGTAAAGAATAGTCGGGGACGATTTTTGAGAATTTGAAACCATTTTTGCATATTTTTGGCTATTCTTAATTTTTCCTCGAGAATCCCCCTGTGGGGGGACAGGCCCGACGTAACACTATATTCTGCCACGCCTCGGCGTGCCAAGGGGCACGGTGGCGGACGAGAAGAACAAGTGGTGGGCGATGTGCCTGGTCGCGTGCATCCCTGGCGCGCCCGACCCTGCCGACGTGGACCCCGAGGTCTGGAGCTGCAGGGAGATCGGCGAGCGCTCCGGGGGCAGGCCGATCGAGCCGGAGGACCGGGCGTGAACAGAAAGGGGGGTGTAGGGAAAGGGGGGGGTACGAAATCTTCGGGTTGACCCAAAAGGGGGTCCAGCGACAAGGGGTGGTGCAATAGATTTGGTGCAACAGATTTGTGGGGTTGCAATAAATTGGAGGCGTGCAATACATTCTGGGGCGCAGATGTACTGCTGGATTTTCGCGTGCAATACATGAGTTGCAATACAATGCAGTACAATTCTCTGGCGCAATACATTTGCAATACAATTGTCCCACATCTATCGCACCACCCCCTTGCAGTTGGACCCCCTTTTGGGTCACCCAAACATCTGGGTCACGAAATCTGCTGCATGCAGCCGGTTTCGGCCCCGCCGCTGGGCCCATTCCTCGATATGCATGGGCGCCTCCTGGCGTCGGGAGGCGCTGGGAAGATCAGCTGCGCGGGCGGATTCTGTACCCTACCCTTTGCTACCCCCCCCCCCCTGTCGTCCCCCCTGGGAGGAGTGCCACGACGTCCACGACAACTGCATGGACTCGAAGTGCTGCAAGGACCCCCCGAGGCGGCGGCGCCCCGGGGGGGGGGGGGGCGAGGCGAGGCGAGGAGGAGCGGGCCTCCTCAGAGGAGGCTCGGGAGGCCTCGGGCCTGCCGAGGTGTTTTCCAAGCCTTGCGTCGGGCGTGCCCCTCTGCAGGAAGAGTCCTAAAGCATAGACAAAGATGAGGAGGTGGAGGAGGAGAGAGGAGGAGG